>JBBPLF010000910.1:0-13944 GCA_038089615.1 Aureoboletus auriporus
ATTCCCCAGCTAGTTCTACGCAATCCAGCATTGTTACTTAGCACATCCACGAGTCCCAAGTGTGCGCATTGGGTAGTGAGACAACCTTCCTCTTTGCTTCGCCCACAAACAAGTCTTCGAACTACTTTGAGTGTTCGCTGTGCTACGTTCCGACGCCCAGCATTAACATGGTGGGAGAAGATGTTGAGTCCTGGCGATGGCCATTCATTCCGCTTGTTGTTCTGTGATAGAGAATTTGGCGGATGACGTGGAAGGCGTGGATGGGACGGGAGAAGGAGGGGAAAAGACGGGAACAGGTGTACCAGTCCTTTGTTCTTGTCGAGCCTGTACTTCGCTCAATTGTTGGTGGTATCGATTGATTTCAGAGACAGCAAGCGGCATCTGTAGTTGATAAAGAGTGGAGAGGAGATTTCCTTCGGTCTGGACTTGAATCTGTCGAAGGATACTGATGCGAGAGACGATGCTTTCATTGGACGATGCGAGGGAGAGTAGGTTTGCAAGATGTTGATTTTGTAGAAAGGCTCGATGGAGGTTCCACAGCGGGGACTCCATGTCAAAATGGCTGCTGAAGTAGATGGCCATTCAAGGGTTGGCGATTTGTCTGGCCATTAAATCTAGGGCAGTGGCAGTAGTAGGGACATCCTGGGTGCGAAAGGCGGAAAGGGGAAGGTCGACGGATTGGACAGGTTCAGTCGTTGGGGCAGAAGGGGTATCGATGATGGTGGAGCCCCAGGAGTCAGTGCTCCAGGATTCAAAGGGTGCGGGAGAGGAAAGACAAGAAGAAAGTCTGTCAGACAAAGGTATAGTAATGGAAGAAACGGAGACGGAGGGAACTGGGGTAGTAGATCGGTGAGAGTAAGTAATAGGCATAATGAATCACAATTCGTAATGCCAAGGACAGTTGTCGTATTTCTTGTTGCAAAAGTATTGATGTTCGAGAGGATAAAACAGTGGAAGATTGTTGCGGAAGAGAAAGAAGAACTTGTAGAAGGGGAGTCCAGGTTGGAATTCGAAGTTTCATTTACGAAGCATCCTTTGGAAAGGTAGAAGGGTGACGATTCTTATAGTCAAGGAGAGCGGACTTTGCATGTTTCAAGTCACGCTCAGGGACCCATGAGTCATTTTCAGCTGTGTATCCTTTTCATCGGATCAAGAAGGACCGATGGGATGGAGTTCCTCTGTGGCATAGAATTTTCTCGATTTCATACTCTTCTTCTCCAGCAATAAGGTCAGGTGGTGGTGCAGGGAAGTTCGGGCCATGTACATTGTTTTTGCGATAGGGTGATAAGAGAGAAGCGTGGAACACAGGGTGGATTTTCCATGTTTGGGGTAGGCGGAGTTGGTATGTGATTGGAGATACTGTAGAACCTTGACAATGGTAAAAGGTCCTTCTCACTTCGGTGCGAACTTCGGGTTGGCGATAGATCATTTGAGGTTCCGTGCTTCTAGCCAAACTTTATCTCCTTTTTGGAAGGGAGAGAACATTTTCCTGGTTCAAGAGGCCATGACTTGTCGTGCTAGTTCATGGGCAGCGAGAGCTTCGTTACAGGCGGCAGTAAGGATTTTCAATCGTTCTTCGACGGCAGGAAGGGTGGTTTCTGGGAGGACAGTGGGTAGGGCACGGGGTTCATATCCCATCATGAGATAGAATGGGGATTGGTTGGTGACAGAATGAGGGCGGTGATTGTGGGCAAATTCGGCGTGGGAGATGGAGTCGGACCATGAGGTGGGATTATTTCCGCAAAAGATGTGGAGATATGTTTCAATCTCTTGGTTGACTCGTTTGGTTTCTCCATCAAATTGCGGGTGGTAAGCGGTGGACAAGGACAGGTTGTAGCTGAGGAGTTTTCCAAGTTCTTTTGCGAAGGATGAGGCAAATTGGGGGCCATGGTCAGAGATGATTTTGTCATATAGACCGAATTGTTTGTAGACTTTGTGGAAAAAGAAGGCGGCGATGCCTTCGGCGGTGATGGTTGTCTTGGTGGGGCAAAGAATGACCCCCTTAGTAAGCCCATGGTCGACCACAACCAAGAGACAGTTGAAGCCAGCAGAGGGAGGGAGATCAACGATCAGATCACAGGAGATCTGTTGGAAGGGACGGGAGGTGGAGGATGGAATGGGAAGGAGAGGGGGACAAGAGGGGTGTGTGTTCGCTTTGTTCTGTTGACAGGTGGCACATCCTTCAATGTATTTGCAAACAAAGGAAGCAAGGCCAGGCCACCAGAAGTCGGCGGAGACAAGTTGACGGATTTTGAGGAAACCAGGATGGCCGGCGGATTCGTGGTCATGGCAGCGAGGGAGGATAGAGCGACGAAGGGAGTCGTAAGGGGGGACATAGACACGACCTTTGTAGGTGAGGACGCCGTCACAGGATTGCCAATTGGAGAGATGAGAATGGAAGGCAGGGGGAAGATCACCCTCCATAGACTGGAGGGCTTGGAGAACGAGGAGGTCAGAGGTGGAAGCTGTCATATCCCGGATTTCATCCAAGTCCAACTCCGGTCACTGTGACGCAACTCCGGATGTCCTGCGACAACTCCGGCGCAATCTCGCGCACTCAGGTATCTCTGTTCTCCGGACCCTTTCATTTATATGTACTTCTATACTCTTCCGATGTCATCTCGTACATACTCCATTTTACTTCTGTCACTTGTCCCTAGTTTCCCTGACTGTCACTTTTCCCTGTTCCATTCTCCGTCTGTCATTCTGTACTTACACCTCCATCTGTCATTCCGACCCTTATTCATTCTCGCTCCGTACCTACCTCCGAGATATTTACGTGACTCCGTACCTTAGACCCTTCCGCCCTCCGTATATAAACCCCTCCGTACTCCCTTTGTAACCTCAGTCGAATATCAAATTGAATAACCATCTTCCTCCCCTCGCTCTGACCTCCCGGTCACCGTCCGATCTCCATCTCCATCTCCTCCTTCGTTCCACTTGAGCCTAACGGTTCTTGTGATCTCCGACCTCCGACCTCCGACAAATTCGGGACCTCTGGGTTCAGTAAGGGCACAACACATACATTGAAGCCAAGTCCCGCCGAGACTCCGCTCCGGACTTCGCCGGAGTTACGTCCGTCCATATAGTTCTAACAGAAGCCGACTTGATACAATCAGAAAGGGAGGTATCAATGAGGTTGACGAAGAGGGAAGGGGGAAGGAGGGTCATTTCATCATTCTTGGAGAATGAGTTGGGGAGGAGGTCAGGGCATCGGGAGAGGGCATCTGGGCCAGCAAGGAAGGAACATGGATCATTTTGAGGTCAAAGTCGGCAAGGTCAAGAAGCCAACGGGCTTGTCAACGGTTAAGGGCTTGTGGTTGTCAGAAGTATGTTAGGTTTTTGTGGTCAGTGAAGACCTGGACTGGGAAATGGGATCCATGGAGGTAGTATCGCCAGGACTTCAGGGTGTGAATGATGGCGAGGAGTTCTCTATTGTAGATATCGTAGTTGCATTCGGCAGGGGAAAACAATGATTGTGACAAGTAGGAGCAAGGATGCCAGTCACCGTTGGAATCAGTCTGAAGGAGGATGGCACCAGAAGTGAACTTAGAGGCATCGGTGGCGATGGCAAAAGAGGCGGAGAGATCCGGCAGATGGAGAACAGGCTTCGACAAGAAGAGTCCTTTGAGTTTGTCAAAGCTTTGTTAACAGGAGGGAGTCCAATTCCAAGTGAGATCTTTCTTGGTAAGATCGATGAGAGGACGTGCGACAGAGGAGTAGTCAGGAATGAATTGATGATAGAAATTGGCGAAGCCCAGGAAAGAGTGAACTTCCTTGACTTTAGTAGGTGTGGGCCATTTGGCAATTCCATCGAGTTTGACAGGGTCCATAGCAAGTTGTCCGGGTTTGATGATCATGCTGAGGTATTCAACTTTGGCAGCAGCGAAGGTACATTTTCTAGTTTCAGGTGGAGGTGTTAGAACTGTAGGAACAGACATAACTCCGGCGATGTCCGGAGTGGAGTCTCAGTGGGACTTGGCTTCAGCGTATGTGCTGCACCCTTACTGAACCTGGGGGTCCCGAATTTGCTCGGAGGTCGGAGGTCGGAGGTCATGAGAACCGCCGGGGTTCAAGTGTAACAGAGGATGAGAAGAAGAGGGAGGTCGGACGGAGACCGAGAGGTCAGAGCAAGGAGAGGAAGGTGGGTATTCAATTCAAGGTTCAATTTGATATTCGACTGGAGCTACAACTACAGTACAGAGGAACTTATATACGGAGGGCAGAAGGTGTTTTAGGGTAAACGACGGGGACGGAGATGTAAGTAGGGAATCTGACAGAGACAGAAGTAAGTAGTGACCAATGGAGACGGAGATGTAAGTAATGACAGACGGGGACGGAACAAATGTCAGAAGTGACGGAATGTGACGAGGCAAGAATGTAAGGTACAATAAGGAAGTCCGGGGAACTGAGATACCTAAGTGTGCGAGATTGCACCGGAGTTGTGCCGTGGTGACCAGAGTTGGACTTGGAGAAAATCCGGGATATGACAGTATCCCCCTCTTAGGCCTGAACCTTTGAAGGCCGTCAGGCAAAGACGGGGTCCGAAATCAGAAGGCATGTCCGGTCAGGAATTGTGGGGTCCGGGCTTGTCCGGATAGCGAGCGTGATAGTCTTGGACAAGTTCGGAAGCATGTCCGAGCTCCATAGCGAGTAGCCAAGACGACTCTTCGTCAGTACCCTCATAGCCGGACCAACGCACGAGGTAAAGCAATTTGCAAGTCTTGCATCGACGGTCGATCTTGGAGTCGAGAATCTCGGAGATCTTATACTCCGGTTTGCCGTCTACCTCGACTGCCGGAGGTGGAGGTTGAGTCCAGTTGGGAATGGTGTTAAGTACAGAGGGTTCGAGTTGAGAGACGTGGAAGACGGGGTGAATGGACTTCATGGAGTCGGGGAGATGGAGTGTGAAGGAGTGGGTACCGGCTTGAGCGATGATGTCGTATGGACCCAAATTTTTCTTGGAGAGCTTCTTAGAGGGTCATGTAGAGCGGAAGTACTTGGCTTTGACGAAGACCTGGTCGCCGACTTTGAAGTCCGGTGCCGGAGTCCGTCTAGCATCCGCAGGGCCTTGGTATCGCTCTTGCGTGTGAGCCATCTCTTCACGGAGGAACTGGTGGAGGGAGTCGAGGTCGACAGAGTATTCGCATGCTCGAGCGGAGGAGAGATCTCGTTCGTGGTGGACTGTAAGGTTTGGGTGGTACCCTTTGTTGGCGAAGAACGGAGATACTCCGGTGGTAGCGCTCAGAGCGTTGTTGTACGAAAACTTCACGAGGGGCAGGAGCTTGGACCAATTGTCTTGTTGGTAGTTGCAATAGATCCGGAGGTACTGCTTGAGGGTCTGATTCATTCGCTCGGTTTGGCCATCTCCTTCCGGGTGGTAACCGGAGGTGAAGTGTAGACGGATGTCAAGGGCCTTGCCTAGAGAATGAAAGAAGTGCAAGACAAACTCGGAGCCTCAATCAGAGGTGATGTGGGATGGAACTCCGTGCTTGGAAAATACGTGGAGGAGGAACAACTTTGCTAACTCCGGAGATGTGATTGTGTTGTGGGTAGGGATGAAGATGCATTGTTTGGAAAGGCGATTGACAACGACGAGTATGGAGGTATATCCAGAGGACGGAGGGAGCTGTTTGATAAAGTCCATGGAGATGGAGTTCCAGGGTTTTTCGGGGATGGGGAGTTGTTTCAGGAGTCTGTAAGGCTTGTGTCTAGGAACTTTGGTGCGGGCGCAGGAGGTGCAGGACGAGACATAGTCCTTCACAAACATTCTGATTCCTGGCCAGGTGTATTCACGTCTTATGAGTTCCAGAGTCCGGTTTTGACCGAAATGTCCGGAGAGCGGGTGGTCATGTTTGTAACGGAGGACGTGGAGATGGAGATTGTTCGCGTCCGGGACATAAATTTGGTCATCTAAACAGAGGAAACCATCAGAGTCGACTGACCAACGGGGATCGGCAGGGTCGGTAGGGGAGAGGTGCTGAATAGCAATGGGATCAGAGGGGAGAGTGGAGAGGATGTCATTGTGGAGTTGCTCAACATCAAAGAGCGTGCTAGCTCGGAGTACCGGAGCCCCAAGATAAGTTGCTCGGAGGGACAAAGTGAGCTGCTCTTGAGTGAATACAGGACGGAAGTTATGAGGGTTGATGCAAGCGTAGTCCTTATCCCCCTCTTTGGGATAGATGTCCCAGCATCTAGTGAGGGCATCGGGTTTTGCGCCAAGGCGTCCTGGACGGAAACGGACGACCATATTGAACTGAGAGAGGAACTCCAACCACCGGGCCTGCCGGCGAGTCAGGAGTTTGGAGGTGGCGAAGTATTCGAGGTTCTTGTGGTCAGTGACGACGTCGACGGGGGTACTGGATCCTTCAAGGTAGTGGCGCCAAGTCCAGAAGGACTTGTGGATAGCGAGGAGCTCCTTATCGTGGGTGTCATAGTTAAGCTCCGGGGCGGTAAGTGTACGGGAGTAGAAAACGATGGGACGGACCTCATCGTCCAGACATCGGAGCGAAAGGATGCCGGCGATGGCATAGTTGGAAGCGTCGGTTTCCACAATCAGTGGAGCGTCCGGAGACCAGTGGGTAAGGATAGGAGCGGAGGTGAAGGCGTCTTTGAGGGATTTGAAGGTGGTGTGACGGTCATCGGAGAAGAGCCACAGAGTACCTTTGCGAATGAGATGAGTCAAAGGAACAACGATATTGGAATAATTATGAATGAAATGCCGATAAAAATTAGCAAAGCCAAGGAAGGACTGGATGTCCTTGAACCTCTGGGGTTCCGGCCAATCCCGGATAGCCTCGATCTTGTTCAAAGACATAGTGAGACCGGAGGGCGAGAGGCAGTAACCCAGGTATTCAGTGGAGGTTGTATGGAACTCACACTTCTCGGGCTTCGCGTAAAGTCCGTGTTTGCAGAGTCGATGGAGTACTTCTCGGACATGCTCCTTGTGGGAGGACATATCTTCGGAGTAGATGAGGATGTCGTCGAGGTAGACTATGACGCAAACATCTAGTAAATCAGCGAAGATGGTATTGACGAACCGCTGGAATGCCGCTGGAGCGTTGGTAAGACCGAATGGCATGACGAGCCATTCGTAGGAGCCATAGTGCATCCAGAATGAGGTCTTCCATTCGTCGTCCTCGGCGATACGGACCAAATGATACACATGCCGGAGGTCAATCTTGGTGTAAACTTTTGCACAGCTCGAAGCATCCAGGAGATCAGAGATGCGGGGTAGCGGGTAGCGGTCCTTCTTCGTGATTTTGTTGAGTCCTCGGAAGTTGACACAGAGGCGGAGTGAACCGTCCTTCTTGCGGACAAAGAGGACCGGAGCGGCATGAGTGGAGGAGGAAGGGCGAATGAAACCCATTGCAAGGTGTTCATCAAGGAACGCCCGGAGTGACTCAAGTTTGGATGGGGAGAGGGAATAGGTGGTACCAATGGGAGGAGAAGCGCCGTCCTCGAGGTCGATCTTCAGATCGTGCTCGCGATGAGGGGCAAGGATAGAGGCCTTGCTCTTGCTGAACATGTCGGAGAAGTTGTGGTACTCCGGAGGGACTCCGGAGAGATTGATGGGTTCGGGATTTGTGGAGGTGGTGTGGAGATCACTCCCTTGGGGACGGATTTGCATGCTGAATTGCACAGATCCTTCAAGGTGACATGCCAGCGCAAAAGCGGGGGCACTGATGATCGCGATCGGAGGAGCCTTGCGGTCGGAGAAACACGGTGGATCGGATGGTGGGTCAGCCAGAGGAGGTAAGTCCAGAGGCTGCGGAGTTGAGCTCGGGGGTGCTGGCAAGGGCTGTTCAGGTGAACGGAATGATATACTGCTTGAAACCCAATCAATCAATGGATTGTAGCGGGTGAGCCAGTTGTGTCCTAGAACAAGTGAGCAGGAGCCATCCAGCGGAGTGACATAAAATGTCGTCAGAGTGATATCACCAGTTTGGAAATGGACAGAGAGGTCAACAGCTTGAGTGATCACAAAGTTTGAGGTTCCATCGAAGAGGCGGAGTTGCAACGGAGGGACGGAGTAAGTTGAAAGAGTGTGTTTATTCACAAAGGAGGTATCTATAAAACAATTGGAGGAACCAGAATCTATGAGAGCAGAGAAAGCGGGGATGCCATAAGAAAGGAGAGAGACGGAGGGCATGAGGGACTTCGGATCTGAGAGAGCGGACGTGTTGAGTCGGATCTCCTTGAGTGCACAGGGGGGATCAACGCGACCTCCTTCCTGTGCGGAGTCAGGGAGGTTGCGGACCATTTTTTTTGTCTCCAAGGAGACCTCCAGTGTAGTGTCCGGAGTTGCAGTCAAAGCTGCACGAGCCTTCAAAGCCTTGGAAGTAGACTTCGAGCAGTCCTTAGCCATGTGGCCAGCATGTCCGCAGAACATGCACAGTTTGTTGTTGAACCTGTGCTTGCACTCTTCTGCAGTGAGCTTGCCATCCTTTCCGAGTTTCGAGGAAAGGTCGGGCTTGGAGGATGAGGCGGAGTTGGTGGTCCGGACCTTGGAGTCTGTGTGACCACCGGAGTTGGATGTGGAGGTGGGGGCGGAGTTGGAGGATGCAGTGGGTTTCGAAGAGGATGAGGAAGAGGATTGCGTGGGCTTCATTTGACGACTGATTTCGGATTTGCACTCCCAGTAGTGTGTGTCAATCGTCTGAGAGAGGATACGGAGTTCGGCGAGGGTGGGAGGCTTCCCAATGCGAGAGATCTCATCCTTGATGCAATCGGGGAGACCGTTGTAGAAGTGGTGCTGGAGGGCATCTTCTCCATATCCACGGACTTGTGAAGTGACACGGTTAAATTCCACCACGTACTTGTTGATCCTCTGACCATCTTTCATAGATAGATGGTCAAGCTGATGTTCCGCATCTCTGACAGGGTCGTGCGGACCGAAATTGGTACAGAGTTCAAGGACAAACTCCTTGTAGTCATCCATCCAGAGAGGGCAGTCATCCGGCCCATCCATCTGGAGGAGATCAGGCTCGAACCATTCCAGAGCCATGCCCTTTAGGTAGGATTGCGTGAAGGTGACCTTGGCGCAGTCCGTTCTAAAGGCCTTCAGCCGGTCCTGGAAGTTGAGTTCACACTGGACCAGGAAGACCCAGAGTTTGCAGGGATCCGTCCCGTCAAACTGATCCGGTTCCCAGACCTTGGTATGTAGAGTTGACTCGGAGGACTTCCGAGAGGATCGAGTGAGGAGCTGGATTGTGCTGGCAAGCTGGGTGAGCACATCCTGGGGGGCCTCGTCGCCTTCAGAGTCGAAGGGGTCTCAACCAGGGCCGTCCGAGTCATCATCAGATGGGTCATCTCCAGGGAAGTCTGGATCGTCTGGAGGAGGAGGGTTGTCGTTAATGGGAGTGTGGAAAGTAGCCTCATGTTGGCTCGAGTGATGACTGGGTGACTCGCCATCACCACCTCCGAGCTGGGCAGAGACTATCCACGCTCCAGGAGTCGGGGATTCAGGGTAACCTTGGGAGATGGAGGGTGCGGGTCACGCGGAGAACCCACAGAAGTCGTTAGTGGACTCGGGGCCTTGGCGGTTGCTCCCAAATATGGACAGAGGGTTGTATCGAGGGGATAGGGCGGGGACGACATTGGTACCTGCTCTGGTACGAGCGCGAGTGTTCATGATCGTCGGGTTCTAGCAAGTGGAAGTTGAATATACTGTTAGAACTGTAGGAATGGACGTAACTCCAGCGATGTCCAGAGCGGAGTCTCAGCAGGACTTGGCTTCAGCGTATGTGCTGCGCCCTTACTGAACCCGGGGGTCCCGAATTTGCTCGGAGGTCGGAGGTCGGAGGTCACGAGAACCGCCGGGGTTCAAGTATAATGGAGGATGAGAAGAAGAGGGAGGTCAGATGGAGACCAAGAGGTTGGAGAAAGGAGAGGAAGGTGGGTATTTAATTCGAGGTTCAATTTGATATTCGACTGGAGCTACAACTACAGTACAGAGGAACTTATATATGGAGGGCGGAAGGTGTTTCAGGGTAAACGACGGGGACGGAGATGTAAGTAGGGAATCCGACAGAGACAGAAGTAAGTAGTGACCAACGGAGACGGAGATGTAAGTAATGACAGACGGGGACGGAACAAATGTCAAAAGTGATGGAATGTGACGAGGCAAGAATGTAAGGTACAATAAGGAAGTCCGGGGAACTGAGATACCTAAGTGTGCGAGATTGCACCAGAGTTGTGCCGTGGTGACCAGAGTTGGACTTGGAGAAAATCCTGGATATGACAGGAGGTCAAGTTCCTTCATTCGTTGAAGAACTCGTTGGGTACATTCTGTGTGTGTGTCGTCGTCGGGAGAGAAGATAAGAAGATCGTCCATGTAGATGACGAGCCATCCTTCAGAGATCATATCTCTAAAGGAGTCGTTCATGAAGCATTGGAAAGTAGTGGGGGAGTTGTTGAGGCCAAAAAACATGACAGTGGGTTTGAAGAGTCCTTTGTGAGTAACTGTTACGATCTTCCCCTATAACCCCTCTTTTCCCTATGTCTATGGACTCATTGTCTCTCCTCATGTCTTCGCAAGACACCTATCTTCTTCTCCCTATTAGGTTTCTTTCATCCTTCCTGACGAATGCGCCAAGTCACACCTGACGAACACGCCGAGTTACGGTACACCTTCCGAGTTACGGTACACTTTCCGAGTTATGGTACACCTTCCAGTTACGGTACACTTTCCAGTTACGGTACACTTTCCAAATATGGTACATCTCTTTCTTACATAACGGACCAAATCCCTCCTCGTCATCATTCTCCTTATATGATGACTTGTGTTCCTTTACCCATCAATACATAGCCCATACTGCACACATCGCCTTACACAGTGCGCAGTCACGGAGCCCTTACTGCGCACACTGGATTGCACAGTATCATACATCATATAAGTAGCTACCAGACTTCGCCTGTATTCCCCAGCTAGTTCTACGCAATCCAGCATTGTTACTTAGCACATCCACGAGCCCCAAATGTGTGCATTGGGTAGTGAGACTCTTATTCTCTTTGCTTCGCCCACAACAAGTCTCTGAACTACTTCAAGTGTTCGCTATGCTACATTCCGACGCCCAGCGTTAACAGTAACGAAAGCAGCCTTCCATTGATGTCCGTCTTTGATGCGGACGTTGTTATATCCCCATCGAACATCAAACTTGGTAAAGACCTTGGCACCTTGGAGTTTGTCAACAAGATCAGAGATGAGCAGAAGAGGATATGCATCACGAATGGTGTGTTCGTTGAGATATTGATAGTCTTGGCAGGGGCGGAGGCCTCCATCCTTCTTTTTAACGAAAAAGAAAGAAGAGGCTTGGGGGGAATTGGATGGGCGGATTTTCCCAGATGCGAGATGTTCATCAAGGAAAGATTCAGTCGCCTTTCGTTCCTCGGGGGAGAGAGGGTAGACTTTCCCGATCTTTAGGATGAAGGTTTCTTTGGTATTGATTTCATGGTCATAAGGACGAGAGGGGGGTACGTGGTTGGTGGCTTCCTTAGAAAAGACAGAAGCAAAGTTCTGGTATTCGGGAAGGAGAATGGCTTTTGGTCTGTTCTTTTCAGCGGTCATGGCAAGTTCGGTGGCAGTAGTGAGTTTAGTGATGACCGGCGATCCTTTGGGGATGAAGCAGGATCCACATCGAATGATGCGGTGAAGAACTCTGTTGTCGAGGGCACATCAGATGTACTGGGATTCGGTTTCTTGGTTTAGGTACGAGAAGAGATGATCTTTTGTAGTAGTGTTAACATGGATGTGTTTCGGTGGGGGAAAGGATGCCTTTTTATAGAAGGTGTCATGGCGTTTGGTATCTTCCATGTGGAAATGGAAGAATCCTTGGATTCGTCAAGGGATTCGTCAAGGAAGAGGGTACATTTTGCCCAATCGACTATTGGGTTGGTCTTCTTGAGCCAGGGGAGTCCGAGTATAATGTTGTCACGTCCACAGGACATGACATGGAAGGTGGTTCATTGGGTTATGCATTCGATAACGAGGAAAAGATTACAAGTGTACCGAATTTCTCTGCAGTTGTTGAAGGAGGAGTCGGTGTTTCATATGCGGATGGGTTTCATGAGCTTGGTGGTAGGTAATCTGTGTTTTTGCACGAATTGTCGGTCAATACAGGAGATGTCCACTCCGTTATCGACTAGGGCGCGGGTTTCGACAGTTTGCAGAGTATGCGATGGAACAACAATCTGGACAGGGATTTGCATAGATTTGGTCAAAGATTGTACATGTACAGCATTGCATCTAAGGATAGGGGAGACTTGCATTGATCAAGTTCCCCTTTTCAAAAATCCGAAGGGGCGAAAGCTACCCTTCGAACAGTTTCTTCATCATCATCAATGTCCATGAGGTTGTGGATTTCATCCTCCTTGTTGGTTGCCTTGATGGTGGGTTCCTTCTTGGCAAAGTTGGGGCATTCCCTGCTCATGTGTCCGTATTTTCTGCAGTGGAAGCAAAGTCCCTTGTCGCAGCATCGTTTCTGTTCTTCTGGAGTGAGTTTGGAGATGCGAATAGTGTCAACGTCCATGGCGTCAGGGTCACGGGTATTGGTCTGGTTTTTTGGAGACAAAGGAGTATAGGTCTGGGTAGTGATCTTGCTACAGTGTTGCTGGGCGAAAGCTTTGACAATGTCCCATCTGGTTTGGACTTCTTGTGCCCATTTGTACCAGTCGTTGATGGTCTTGGTATCTTTGTTTGATTCGCTGATCTTTTTGGACATGGAGATGGGAAGTCCTGCTCCGAAGAATGATCTCAAGATGCTATCTTCGGTGATTCCAGAGATGATAACTTGGTTTTGGAACATGGCGATGTATTCCGAGAGATTGCTGTTTTCGGGCATACGGTAGGTAGTGAGCCAGGTGATGGCTTTTTCAGTGGTGTCCTTTTTCTCAAACACGGTTTTAAACGCGGTTTTGAAGTCGGAGAAGGTTCCTAGGTCTGGAGGCATTGCGTTCAGGGTTTTCTGGCAAAAGGTGGCTACCAAAATAAGACCAGTTCCTTTCGTCATATAGGATAAGGTGAAGGCAACGCGTTTAGCTTCGGAGTCATAGACTTTCTCATTGACAATGAGATAGAAAGTTACGGTGTCAAGCCAGATCATGGCTTTCACTGGGTTTCCATTGAAGGACTTGGGTGCTCCGATATGGAGTTCAGTGGGTTTGGTGGCAGGAGTAGCGTTGGACATGGTTGGAGTTACAGGTGACAAGGATGGGGGTGCTGCAAAGAGGTTGGTGCGAGGGGTGACTGGTGTTGGCGATGGGGGTGTAGGTACTCGTGGGATGTTCAAGATGGCAGACAAGGCATGAGCTAAGTCGAGGTCTTCCCTTCATTCTTCTTCAGTAAGAAGGGTACTATCAAGGTCAAGTTCCTCCTCAAGATCAGTGAGAGAGGGATCAAGTTTGGGCTCAGAGACGGGTTCTTGAGCTGGGGTTCAGTGGTGACCCCAATGAGGGTCGGTCAAGGGTCGGTGGTGGGAAATGGTGATAAAAGGCTTACGATGATGGTAGCCTGTTTAGAGCATGCTTGACCTTTTGTTACGCTCAACTCGGGTGGAGGTGAATGTAGACCCAGTCAGTTCAAGGGTTCTGTCTAGGACGAACGTTCGTCATAGATGGTTCAAGGGTTCAAGGGTTCTTCTGACGACAAGACAATCATTGGTGGTTTCAAGGGTTTCAATAGAGCGTCCACTCAGAGTAGGACAAGGTCTTCAGAGGAGACAAGGGATCCAAAGGATCAGAGACGATGTACAAGGGATGATGCTATTCCAGGTAGGTCAAGCGTGAGGTACATCGTTGGTATCGTAGGGTTTATATAGGGAAGAGAAAGAAGGAATTACTAAGCAATAGAATGTGAAGGAATTCCTAAGAATGTTTAGTAATGCACCGCAAGTAAGACAGAAGAGGAAATGATGATGTCAAGCGGGCTGTACAGCAAGACATGTG
>JBBPLF010000911.1:0-13940 GCA_038089615.1 Aureoboletus auriporus
CTTCTTCCCACTGCCATGCTCATTCCTTTTTCGTGAGATCGTGTAGTGGTCATGCGATCGCCGAAAAGTCTTTAATAAATCTTCGATAGAAGTTCGCTAATCCCAGGAAACATCTCACTCCTTTTACGTTTTTTGGTGTTGGCCATCCTTTTACAGCTTCCACCTTGCCGGCTTCCATCTTTATGCTGTATTCGTTTACCAACATTCCCAAGAACTCCACTTCTTTAGCGTGGAATGTGCATTTCTCGGGTTTGATGAAGAAATCGTTTTCTTTTAATCTCCGCAGGACTTCCAAGACAATTCGATCGTGTTCCTCAATGTCGTCTGATTTGGTAAAAATCATTAGGTCATTGATGTAAATGATGACTACGTTGTCCATATCGGCAAAGATCTCGTTCATCATTTGCTGGAATGTACTCGGGGAATTGCACTGCCCAAAGTACATTACGAGAGGCTCAAAGACTCCTTTCGGTGTGACGAATGCGGCTTTCCATTCGTCACCCTCCTTGATTCTAATATTGTTGTACCCCCATTGGAGGTCCATCTTGGTGAACATCTTGGCTCCCTTCAGCTTGTCCACTAGCTGGGAAATGAGTGGCAGCAGGTAGCTGTTCTTTATTGTCCACTCATTAAGGTATCGGTAATCTTGGACCATATGCTTCTTTTCATCCTTTTTGGGAATGAAGAATACTGGTGCGGCTTGGGGGGACTTAGAAGGTTGGATATATCCCTTCCGTAATTGGTCTTCGACGAAACAGTTGACTTCATCTACTTCTACGGGCGTCATATTGTACAGTTTGCCCTTTTTGGGGACAAATCCTTCCTTCATGTTGATTGTGTGATCCCATGGTTTTCTGATGGGAAGACGTTCCAATTCCTTTTTGGAGAAACAGTCCAGATACTTGTGGAACTGTTTTGGCACTAATGCCGCTGGGTTGTCGTCGTCTTTTTTCTTTTCTAAAGACTTGATGGTGTCGTAAGCTCCATGGGCGATGCCTTGCTCTTGCTCGTCGAGGGAGCGCAAGAAAGCACCTCTTTCTGCTAGGAAGTGACACGCCGGTGGACAGCGTAAGAGTGTAACTTTGCCAGAGGGCCAGTCTATCTCCGGGTTGTGGGTTTCGAGCCATTTATAACCGAGAATGATCGAGTTCTTTCCCAGCGATGTGACTTCTGCCACAACTTTCTCACGGTGTCCCTGGTATTGGATGATGAGTTCAACAGCGTGCATGATGCTGCCTCCTTGGTTCTTTGATCCGTCAATATTGAACACGGGGATCGGTCGTGCGAGGGGTTTCATGGGTAGTTTCCTTTTACTAGCCCATTCCTTGTTGACAAAGATGCCATTAGCACCGCTATCGAGCAGTGCTTCAGCAGCATGCCGCTTTTCCTTCGTTGTCGGGTGGAAAACTTCTATTTCCACCAGGACTTCTCTTTTTGGTTTTATGGATCTTACTAGGATCCGTTCCAGGGTTTGTTCTGAAATAGATAACATAATATTTTTTTCTTTTTCTTTATGGGAAATCAAGCCTGCATTTTCCGTGCAGTGTGCTACTTCTTGAGCCATCCCATCAGTCTTTGTAACTACGTTCCGGTCAGCGCTAGGCGTTATATCAAGGGAACTAGTAGGTAATCGTACTACAGGAATTGTCCTAGTTAGGGAGTCGTCCTCAGGCAATGCTCCAATACATTGTAAAGAAGAAAATCGATTGTATGTAGAGTCCTTTTTAGGGTCCTTCGGCATACAAACACCTGGTAGGTTTATGCGCCGTACTCTTTTCCCTGGCTCTTCATTTCCACATCATATTCATCGCAGAATGCCCTCATCTGTTGGTAGGCTTCACTTGAGGGGTCAGGAAGTCCAAGCCCAGCAGAATTCCTAGAAGAAGAAGCACCGGCTGGTGATTGCTCTCCACCAGTGGGAGCCGCTGTGCTCGTTGAATGGACCTGTTTAAAGTTCGGACACCTTCAAGTGTGTCCTCCTCCAAGGAAAGGACATTTACCGCATTCCTTTTTGGGGCTGCGGCACTGCTTAGCCTGATGGCCTTCCTTTCCACAATTGAAACACCCACGTTGGAGTGCTCCGATGTCCATGGGCTCGCCACGGCCTCTGTAAGTGCGGCTACCAGAGCCGGATGCCTTTGGAACGTACGGTTCCCTTCAGACTTCAAAGCGGAGCTCATATTGCTCCAGCATTGTTCCTACTTCCTTGATGATGACCATGTATTCGTCAGGGTCATCTTTCCTCTTTCCTTGTTCGAAGATTATGCGCATTATGTCCTTGCGCACGTTCTTCTCCAAGAGCCGGCAGGCCTCAGAGTGGGAGGGTTCAGCCCTGAGGTAAAACTGTTCCCAATCGGTGACGTACTTGTGTATCCTCTCCGTATTTCCTTGTGTGCGCTTCTCTAGGAGGCGCATTGCCATGTCCTTATCGAGGGAGGACCGAAATCTACTTTCGACCTCGATTTTGAACAGGGTAAAACTGAGTGGACCCCACAGTCCATCAGCTAGCATTTGTAATTTGATTCGGGCCCAGGCTCCAGCCCCATTCTTGTCGCTTTCTTTGGGTCCGATTCTCATCAGGACTGCGACAATCTTATCTTCTTCTCTTGTAAATGTTTCCTCATTTAGTGTGAGGTACGTCTTCATTTTTATCCACCAGGTTTCAAACTTGGTGGGGACTCCTGAGTATCGGCCCGGGTCCAGGACTACTTTGACCTTTTTGGAGATTTTAAACTCCGTGTTTTGTGCATTTGGCCAATTAAGTTCAGCCAGGACTGCAGTTCTTGCTGCCGCCGCAGCTTCATGTTCGGCCACTTGGGCCCTTGTCAAGGCGTCGTTTGCCCGGTTGTTGGCTTGTGCTAGTTGTGCCTGAAGCATTACCAGCATTTGGTTCATGTTGGCCATCATGGCTGCCATGTCTTGTGGAGGGTCTACGTTCATGTCGGGAACGAAGACGGGGCTTGGGTTGGTGAGGGTGGTGGGGAGTCGTGTAGGAATCTTTCTTCTTCGCTCAGATCGTCGGAGAGCGGAGTTCCTTGCCTTTGGTGGAACGACAGGTTGGACTCGTGGGTAGAGGAGGTCTAAGTCGACCTCAGACCAGTGTGGGATGGGAATGGGGAGGACTTGTTTGAACTCAGCTACTGCAGCATAGGAAGCAGTAGGCTCTGAGTCCCAAAAGATGTCGTGAACTTTGACGTATTCGCCGTCAAAGAAGGAGTCATGAATGGAGAATTCGGCCCAGTAAACCGGGAGTTTTTCGAAATAAGGGCCGTTGAACGTAACGACCTTGATGCTCATAAAAATTTTCCAAGTCAGCAGGCTTCCTAACCTGTATCTTCTTCGTTTGGGTAGTCTGGTCAATAGCCACCAGATCTATCCCTCGCTTACGCAAGACTACCTGTACATAGGTATTACAATGCATGCTCTCACAGTACACAAGCGACGATCCATTTATTGTCCGGGATCTATGCAGACAGTGGCCCTAGTGCACTATGGGCTCAGCAACGTTATCCTTATTTGTGAATGGTGGACGACCGTGTAACAACATTAACCAGTAACGTTATACTGCACAGACTACGACTGTGACGTTGCTCGTGGAGACTTTGCTTGTGGTGCGCGTACTCGCGGCTTTCTTCATTTGATGCATTTAAAACTTTGATGTCCTCAGGGACCTTCATAGAGAAGTGAACGTTAAGGTACAATACTGCGCCTACAGGGGTTGCCTGTATTAAAGCATCGGGCACTGTCCGGAAATCTCGACTTCAAGAAGGGCGCGTAGTCGCCACTCGCGTTAACCCTTGCGTCCGGGTATGAAACACAGCAGATAAAGGTAAGAGTTTTGTCAGGGTGCGGATGTGTTAAAGAAAGTCAAGTTCTGTTGTCGACCCTAATCCAATACTGGACACAGGCGCACACAGTCGATACTGACTAAGAGACAAGAGGGATTGAGGGGAAAGCTCAATGAGAACTTGACTGGAGTTCTTCGTTGAGAATGCATTGTTTATATACTGTACAGATGCTGTGCTACTGGTCCGTGCGCGTGTGGCTATGTATGTCTGCCCTAAGGTATGATGTCATGGAATGTTCTGGAATGATTACCTAAGAATGTCACGTGACCGTGTGAACCAGAGTGGTCCGTGACTTGAAAGATGCTAAGTCCCAAAGATTAAAGGTGATCTGATCTGATAAGATAAGATAAGATCGGAAAGATTAGATAAGTGTAAAATTGACAACATTACCCCCCTTCTAGTCCTCGACTTCCAGGCGAGAGAAAGGTGGATTGTTGACCATTGTCAAGTTTTCGAAAGGTTTAAATAAACCGTCAAAGAGAGTGCGCGTCATGTTGAGCCTGCGCAGGGCGGAGGGGTGAGACTTGTAAAAGTCCGAAATAGATGCCTTTGCATTTTTAAGATGAGACGCCGGTTCCCAAGTTCAATCTTCTTCGTTCTCGCCTTTCCAATGGACGAGGAATTCGATGCGCCCGCACCGGAGACGAGAGTTGACAACGTAGTCAACTTCGTATTCTTTGTGCCCCTCGTCGGTTACGTCGACCAGCCCTGGGGTAGCCGAAGGTTGCGAAGGAAAATTTTCTAAATATGGTTTGATGCGGCTAACGTTCACCGTCGGGTAAATGCGCATCGTTTTCGGTAAAGCGAGTGTATAGGCGTTCGGTCCTGCCGTAGCCATAATAAGATAGGGTCCAATCCAGCGTTCCGTCAGTTTCTTAGACTGCCTGGGAAGGCAGAGATTGGTCATGGAAAGCCAGACACATTGTCCGACTGAAAGGAAGGTGTGTCAGAGCATAGCTCATCCGCGTGTTTCTTCATATCAGCTTGGGCCTTCTTCAGGTTATCAAGCGTCGTTTGAAGTTTCATGGCAAAGTCCGTTGCCGCGGGGGAAGTGGAAGTTTTGGGCTCAATGCCCATGCGTGGTGCATATGTTTTCATCAACGAAAACAGGGAAGTGCCGGTGGTGGAGTGAATGTGATTGTTGTAACTAAACTGGGTGATGGCTAGCCAATCAGCCCATTCATCCTGCTTTTTGTGGGTAAAGATTTGCAAAAATAATTGTAATTTGTGGTTCAACTGCTCGGTTTGTCCGTCCGTTTGGGGATGGAACGCCGTGGACATTTGGAGTTCGATCAATAACATGGAGCTCAACTCCCTAGTAAATTGTGCGGCAAATTGCGGACCACGGTCTGAAACGACTGAGGACGGGAGTCCGTGGTGTTTCCACACGTTATCCCTGTATAATTTAGCAGTTCCCAGGGCTGTCACGGACTTGACCGTGGGAACGAACTCAGCTTCTTTGCTTAATTTATCGATTATGACTAAGACAGTGTCGAAGCCATTGGAGGGGGGAAGGTCGGTAATGAAGTCCACAGAGATGTCTGTCCATGGCTTCGTGGGGATAGGGAGGGGAATTAATTTTCCGCTTGGGTGTTGAGCGGAACCTTTGGCCTGTGCACAAGCCTCGCATCTTTTTACATACTTCTTGATGTGATCACGGAGGTTTTCCCAGATATAGGATCTGGAGATAAGGGCCCATGTGCGGTCCGTACCTCCATGTCCTGCGAATATGGAATCGTGGAAGAATTCCAAGATATCTTGTCGTAATCGTCCTACATTGGGTACGAAGATCTTGTCCTTGATGTGGAGGACGCCTTTTTCATCTACTACAACTCCTTTTGGTAGTTCGCTCTCTTTTAGCAAAGCTACTGCCTCTTTCACCTTTTTCTCAAGGACCATTCCAGGGTCCGAGATTAAACCTTGTATCCATTCTGGTTTTAACAGGGTTACTGCCTTGTTGTCGTTTTCGATGCCGATCATGTGATCTTCTCGTCTAGAGAGGGCATCGGCTTTTCCCATTGCAGTTCCTGGTTTATTGACCAAACGGAAATTAAACCTTGTTAGGTATTGTTGCCAACGTGCTTGTCGGCATGTGAGATCCTGCGATTTCATGAAATATTGGAGATTCGCATGATCAGTCCAAATCTCGAATTGGTGTCTAGCTCCTTCAAGGTAATGCTGCCAGACTCCTAAACCTTGTATTATTGCCAACATTTCTTTGTCGGCTATGGGATAGTTTCTTTGAGTACTATCCATTGTGTGTGAGAAGAATCCCACGGGATGCCATCGTCCTTCTTTTTCTATCGAGAGGACACCTCCTGTGGCAAAATCCGAGGCGTCCGTTTTCATCCAGAATTGTTGGTCTATGTCCGGGTAGGCTAGAACTGGTGTGGTGGTGAAAGCTTTCTTAAGCGCGTCAAAGACACCTTGTTCTGCTTCTTCCCACTGCCATGCTCATTCCTTTTTCGTGAGATCGTGTAGTGGTCATGCGATCGCCGAAAAGTCTTTAATAAATCTTCGATAGAAGTTCGCTAATCCCAGGAAACTTCTCACTCCTTTTACGTTTTTTGGTGTTGGCCATCTTTTTACAGCTTCCACCTTGCCGGCTTCCATCTTTATGCCGTATTCGTTTACCAACATTCCCAAGAACTCCACTTCTTTAGCGTGGAATGTGCATTTCTCGGGTTTGATGAAGAGATCGTTTTCTTTTAATCTCCGCAGGACTTCCAAGACAATTCGATCGTGTTCCTCAATGTCGTCTGATTTGGTAAAAATCATTAGGTCATTGATGTAAATGATGACTACATTGTCCATATCAGCAAAGATCTCGTTCATCATTTGCTGGAATGTACTCGGGGAATTGCACTGCCCAAAGTACATTACGAGAGGCTCATATCAATATTATCTTATCTTATCATCTTTAATCTTTTGAACTTAGAATATTTTTTCAAGTCATGGACCATCTTCCCATTCTCAGGTCACATGACATTCTTACCTAATCATTCCAGAACATTCCATGATGTCATTGATGATGTCATTAGTTTAGGGCAAGTATGGACAGCCACATGCACATGGACCATTAGCATAGCCACACTGTAGTATATAATGAATGCATTTTCAATGGAGAACACCAATCAAGTTCTCATTGAGCTTTCCCCTCAATCATCTCTTGTCTCTAAATCAGTATCTTTTGTGTGCACCTGTGTCCTGTTAAGGATTTAAGGTTGACAATAGAAATCCTTCAGGAACCATTGGAACCACATTTCCTTACATAACAGACTATCTTCTCCTTGGCATCACTCTCTTTATGCGATGCCTCATGTCTCTTTCCATCACATAGCCTCAATACTGTGTAGCCCAGCCTTCTGCAGTGCACAATTACAATGCCCTTACTGCACAAAGCCCAGCCTTCCACAGTGCACAGTTACAGTGCCTCTACTGCATGCATAGGATTACACAGCACCCAGTTAGTATAAGTAGCCATCTACCCTTGCCTGTATTCCTCAGCTAGTTCTACACAATCCAGCGTTGTTATTTAGCACCTCCATGAGTCCCAAGTGTGCACATTGGATAGTGAAACACTCTATTGCTTCACTTTGCCCACAACAAGTCTTTGAACTACTTCAACTGTTCACTGTGCTACATATGTTCTGATGCCCAGCATTAACAAAAGAACTAGCTCCTCAACCCTATCTCTGTCACCTAACAGAAAGATATGCCCACCATTTCCAGACAAGGATCATAATGAGGACAGACTATATGTCCCCCTTCTGAATCCTCAGACAACACCCCAACACTATCTGCACTCTTCACTCTTCCAGCACCAATCCTCACTGAGGACTGGAGAATCCAAGATACACCACCTGTCCAACCCAGACAACCCCCACCCAAAGATCCAAACCCTGACATAGAAATGTCAGATCATGGAAACAAAGACATGGAACTCAAAGCCAGACTGCCCATAGATTTCTCTGGGGATCCAAAGGATGCGATACATTGGAAGAAAGCTATGACCACCTACTTCAATATGAACCAAAAGTTCTACAACGAAAACACCAAGGTCCTAACCACCCTCGCAAAGATGAGCAAGGGTTGAGGAAGCACCTTCTCCAAATCAATCTATGTGCAACTTGCCAATAACACTATAAAGGACCTTACTTTTGCCAAGCTCATGGAATTATTTGAGAAGACCTTCTTCCCATTCGACTACAAGAACCAAGCAAGGGACCAGTTAGACAAGCTAACACAACAAGGGAAGAGTGATGCTGGATATACCAACTACATCACTGCCTTCCAGGCTGTGGAGGCAATAGTGGGAATAGACAATGAAACAACCAAGATAAACCACCTCATAAAAGGCTCGGACCTAGACATCTCCACAAAAATCCTCTTCATCAACCCTCTCCCTGACAAACTCTCAAAATGGCTTAGACTTTTCAGAGTATTCCATGCTCAGAACAAGAGGATAAAAGACTTACAAAAGGGATGAAAGGTAGACTTTCCGATCAAAGGAAGGCCAACCAGAGACCCCAATGCCATGGACGTTGACACTATACCCATCAACTACACCAAACTGTCACCTGTAGAGAGAGCAAAACACATGAGGAACTGGAAGTGCTTCATATGCCACAAAGTAGGGTGCCACACCTGGAACCACTCCTGAGACAAATGTCCAGAAGGACAAGAAAAGAGCAACAACTGGACCACTCCTTGCTTGCAAAGGAACCCCACCAGGAATGAACATGTTCAAAAAACCAACTTCGAAGAGTACCAGGACACCTTTAAAGAAAGAGGCGTCACTAAGGAGGAACTTGTATGCATACTTGACATCCTCTATGATATCGACAAGCTGGAAACCATTGCCATAACCTGGGTCAAAGAAGAAGAAGCCCCAAAGTAGGGTTTTTAGACAGGAGGAAAAGGTTGATGCTCTCCCATCCTGAAGTAATAGCACCAGTATTCTTGTCTGATCCAAACAGTGAATTTATGCAAATCCCCATTTTGCAGTTTGAACAAGAAAATGACCAAATTGTTGACCTTGTAGACAGTGGAGCAAGTGGAGACTTCATAGATTGTGATCTAGTGAAGAAGAAAGGATACAAACAAATCTGACTGGATAGACCCAAGAAAGCACAGAATGCTGATGGATCTCCAAACACTGGAGGAATAATCCATCACAAAGTCACCCTGACAATCTGAATTGGAGAAGTAAATGAGGAAAAAGACTTCCTTATCATCAACTGTGGAAAGGAAAACATAATCCTCAGAATAACCTGGCTTCAAGAAACCAACCCCATGATAAACTGGACCATGGGAGAAGTGACTCTCCCAGACAAACCCAAAATCCCTTGACACAACTCTTCTAAGGCAATATGCCAAAGCTACCTTGTCCGATACTTGAAGTTGGATCCAGATGAGAAGATAGCCAAACTATGGAAAAAAAGAATTGACAAAAGAATAGAGACCCTCATCAGGAAAACCACACTTGCCATGGAACTCACAGTAAAAGAACCCCTTAAGAAAGAACTACTCCCACTGGAATACAAAGACTAAAACAACCAACACCTACTAGTGGTATCAGAAGTTGTACTAGGCCAATTGTAGTGGGTCAAGTAGCAATTGAAGTTGTTGGGGAAACTCCAAGAGGACAAGACTAGTGTCCTCTGGCGGCTCTTTGGCCTTTATATACTACTCAGGGGTTTACATGTATGTACACTACATTTGTAGATATCCTATGCTACAGTGCTTGGTACATGAGTCAAGGTATAGCCATAGTATGGAAGCATAGCATATGTATGTAGCATGTAAGTCTAGGTTCGAGTCTAGGTCAATAATATATCATACAGTGGCTCAAAAAACTGTCCACATGTTTGCATGTTTTACATTAGTTATAATTAAATGCAATAACCCCTGATCCTAGCCCTAAATGACAAATGTATGAAATGGGGTACCTATGCTTGGCTTTCTATCAGTCCAAGAATTAAGTGATTTGGATAAAGATGGATAGAATAACAGCCATTTGAAAATGACATGTCATGCAGACAGTTTTTGACTTAAGGTTTTAATTATATATATTAACCCTGGCATGTTGTAATATCATTACATACATCCATCAAGGGTTCTATTATGTTACCTTTATGTAATGAGTATGATCCAACATATATAAACCCCACCACCCTTTGTTTATTTTCTCACTGTCATCATGAAACCCATCTCCATCTCCCAAAGACAAAACATCATCTCTCTTGGCTCTCTCAACTTGTCTACTAGGAAGATTGCCTCACAGACTGGTCTAGGGAAGTCTATGGTATCCCAAGTTCTTCAGGAAATCCAACCAGAGAAGCCTAGGCTTCATGGTGGTTGTCCTTCCAAGCCCTCCTCCACCAACAAAAGAGCTATTGTTCAGCAAATCCTT
This sequence comes from Aureoboletus auriporus, assembly GCA_038089615.1. NCBI lineage: Eukaryota > Fungi > Basidiomycota > Agaricomycetes > Boletales > Boletaceae > Aureoboletus > Aureoboletus auriporus. The sequence continues at coordinate 10,264 of JBBPLF010000911.1, forward strand.
ACTGGCAAGGCCAATAATGCTGTTCAAGCCACTTGTTTCATCAACTCTATTGTTGATAATCCTGTTTTTTCTCAAACAGTGAGGAATACCCTTAAAGAAGCCTCATTGAAGGCTGTGGTGAAGAAGAAGAAGCCATTGCTTTCTATAGGTTAGCCTTTGCTCTCAAGTATCAACATTGGACTGTGGAGGACTGGAAGAGAGTTATATGGTCAGATGAGACCAAAATTAACAGGATTGGGTCAGATGGACAAGAGTATGTGTGGAAAAAGAAAGGTGAAGTGCTTATTTCCAGAGAGGTTAAAGGTACAGTCAAGTTTGTGAATGCTGAACAGTATGTGGCCATTTTGGAGGAAGGGTTGCTTCAAAGCATGGAGGAATCTGGAAATCCAGAAGATGACATTATCTTTCAACAAAATAATGACTCCAAGCATACCTCTAGAACAGCCCAGAAATGGTTTGAAAAGCAGAATATCAAGCTTCTAGACTGGCCTGCACAATCTCCAGACCTCAACCCAATTGAACACACTTGGAATCACCTCAAAAAATCTCTCTCAGGTTATGAGAGTGCTCCTACAGGAGTTCATCAATTGTGGGAAAGGGTGGTGGTGGAGTGGGGGAGGATTTCTGTGGAAGAGTGTCTAAAATGGATAGAAAGCATACCTAGAAGGATTGGGGCAGTTATCAAGGCCAAAAGAGCTCATACCAAGTACTAGATAGTTGGATTTTTGTAAAGTCAAAAAACTGTCTGCATGACATGTCATTTTAAAATGGCTGTTATTCTATCCATTTGTATTTAAATCACTTGATTCTTGGACCGATAGAAAGCCAAGCATAGGTACATCATTCCATACACTTGTCATGTAGGGCCAGGATCAGGGGTTATTGCATTTAATTATAACTAATGTAAAACATGCAAACATGCAGACAGTTTTTTGAGCAATTGTACATGTGTAGGGTAGTACCCTTAATGATTAGCTTAATAATAGTACAGATCCGAGTCTAGACTAAAGTGTAGTGGTCTAGATTAACATGTGTACACTGGTATAAGGTACATATGTAAGGATCAGTCTAGAGTCAATTGCTATTGTTGTTCTATCCAATTGCAATGTCCAATGTGTTGTCTGCACATATCTGATCGACCATGCATGACTGCACTTACCATATATGGTAATGTTAGTCAGCAATCTAGTCGCACCTAGTTCCAACTGACACTGCCCAACAGACACTACTGATCTGACCCAACTGACACTAGTCAAATGTGTAGTGCTGTGCTATGGCTGTGCACATATTGATCTGATAGCACAAGGATCATTCCCAGTGAAAAACGGACATCGCCATTTCAACCCAGGCATACTGGGGTGCACCAAATTGATTCCCATAGATGGATTTTGTAGGGAAATCATGCGATATGCAATAAGAAATAGGAAGTAGATATGAGTTGATTAGAATATATGATTTTTACTTGACAACTTGGACAAGATTATTATGACTCAAGTTGGAATCCGCTGATCTACTGAAATATTGTGCTACCTACCACTGGCTACCAGCTACAGTGACTCACAAAATTGTCCCAATGTTTGGTACATTTTCATTGTTTGTTAAATAACTATGGAACACAAACATATATCAACAAGATGTTGGCATATGAATGGAAGCATTTACTCGTGGCTATGTAATGGTCAATGAATTATGTAAATCAGATCAGGAACCATGGAGATATATGTAATTTAAAACTATTACTCATTGGGACAATTATGTGAGTGTGATTTCAAAAACATAATAAATGCAGTTTTAGTACTTGGTATGACCCTTCTTGGCCTTGATCACTGCTTCAATCCTTTTAGGCATACTTTCAATCAACTTCTGACACACTTCTGGCTCTATCTTTTCCCACACCTCTGCCACTCTATCCCATATATCCCAAACCCCTTTGGCCTGTGTTGGATATTGGCAAAGTCCTTTTGATATGATTCCAGAGATGTTCAATAGGGCTGAGATCTGGGGATTGTGGAGGCCAGTCCAGAAGAGTGATATTATTGTTCTCCATCCATTCCTTGGCCTTTTTGGAGGTATGTTTGGGGTCATTGTCCTATTGAAAAATAAGATCCTCCATATTGATTCCACTTTCCTCCATGCTGGGCAGTAAGATGTCCACATACTGCTCAGCATTTATCTTTCCCTCAACCTTGGCAAGTCTTCCCACACCCTCCCAACCCATACAACCCCATATCATGATATTTCCCCCACCATACTTGACTATGCCCTGGACCTCCCTTTCAATCAACCCCTCCCCAGCCTTTTTCCACACCCATTGCCTTCCATCTGATGCAATCCTGTTGATTTTAGTTTCATCTGACCATATTACCCTTTTCCAATCCTCTACAGTCCACTCCTTGTACTTTAAGGCAAAGTTCAAGTGCTTCTTCCTATGAATTGCACTAAGCAAGGGCTTTTTCTTCTTTACCACTGCCTTGAATGAGTTTTTCCTAAGGATCCTTCTCACTGTTTCTGAGGAGACTAGGTGAGGGATGATGATATTGATGTGTTTGGTGGCTTGAACAGCATTAGCAGCCTTGCCAGCAGTGATTTGAGTCAAAATGAATTGTTGAGAGTGAGCAGAAAGCATGGAAGGGCGTCCAGAAACAGGAACCAGTCAATTAGGAAGAATATCTTTAAGTATCCTGGATACAGTAGACCTGCCAGCACCAGTTTTGAGGGCAATCTGGCAAGTAGAAAGACTATTAGAGGCAAGAGAGAGGATATTTTCCTTTTGAGCAGAGGAAATGGGGTGCATTGGAGAATTGAAAGGTTTTGATAATATAGCTCTGGTTTAAATAGCTCAAATATTGGTCACATGACATATAACATCACCATAGTAACAATCTATTGATAGTTGGTTGCCATAGAAATGGTGGAGCATCAGATTCTGATATTATTAAACAACACTCACATAATTGTCCCAATGAGTAACAGTTTTAAATTACATATAACTCCATGGTTTCTGATCTGATTTACATAATTCATTGACCATTACTTAGCCATGAGTAAATGCTTTCATTCATATGCCAACATCTTGTTGATATATGTTTGTGTTCTATAGTTATTCAACAAACAATGAAAATGTACCAAACATTGGGACAATTTTGTGAGTCACTGTATACCCTAGAGATCAGACATGTATTGCATCTCTTTTTCTCCCATTCTTTCTCACTCTCCAAAATATACACTCATCCTCTTCTGATCTGTCTGACTGCGCCGCTTAGTGTTCCCGCCTCCATGACGGGCTCACAACAATGCATCAAGACACCTTCCCTTCACTGTTCACAATTACAAGAAAAACAACGGTGGAGACTCAATCTTGTAGTCGATTTCAGTACTACCTGTGGCCGTCAAATCCATCGCTATTCACTTGGATGGGGATTGGCTGGATGGATTGTCAACAGCTGTCCTTGTCCCATTGCGGTCAGCACTAGATGAGGGGCTTGAACTTGAGGCCCGTTGACACTGGCAAACCAGTGTTGAGAATCTTGGTATTCGCATTTAATATTTCATATTACATAACCATGATTCTAGGCCTGTCACATGACAAGTCACCTGATTGCATGACACATTTACTTGTGTACATAATCAGAGACTAGACCTGCTGACATATTCACTTATGTACAGGGTCTAGACCA
>JBBPLF010000912.1:0-13939 GCA_038089615.1 Aureoboletus auriporus
GGCAAGCTATGTATAGCCACTGGAGCATGGACCAGTAGCATAGCTTTTGTACAGTATATAAACCAATGCAAGTCAACAGAGAACTCCAGTCAAGTTCTCATTGAGATTCTCCTCATCTACTTTTGTCTTTTAGTCAGTATCAATTGTATGTGCCTGTGTCCAGTATTGGATTAGGGTCAACAACATATGTTATGCTTCCATACTATAGCTATGTCTTGACTCATGGATGAAGCATTGTAGCATAGGATATCTAGAGATGTGGTGTACATATACATATGTAAACCCCTAAGTAGTATATAAAGGCCAGAGGACACCAGGCTTGTCCTCTTGGAGTTTCCCCAATACTTCAATTGCTACTTGGCTCACTACTATTATCCCTAGTTCAAACATTTGATATTTACAATAGGTGTTGGTTATTTCAGTGCCACCTCCTTCTTGCACACACCATTTCCTTCTTGCACATACCACCTCCTTCTTGTACTGTATATATCACTTCTTTGATAGCCAAATCTCAACAATGGCAGAGCTTGAGAGGAAAAGTGGTCGAAGAGGTTTGGAAAAAAGCAATTCAGGCCAGCAAATATTAATTAACACAATGTTTTACAACAAAGCTAGTACTGGTGCTAGTGGTAACTTATTAAAAGGTCAAGAAGGATGAAACCATGCTTATATGAGCTCAGAAACAGTGGGAGGACTCGGGGCTGTAGACTTATGGATTTTTCTGTAAGAAGATAACCAACACCATGCGCCAAATGGCTTTCTCATAAGGAGATTTCCCTAGTAAGCCTAGTGTAAATTTGACAAAATAGGCATATACATTTTGGATGATTTGGTCCACAGTCATGCTCCCCAGACTTGTACTATAGTGTGCTATAACACCATGCATGCCCATTCCAACATGGACTCCTATCATGCATTGGTTTGCACCCCCCATCAACTTGGCTACATCCTTCAATCTATTCAAGTCCATCCTTGAGGCAGCATTCAACCTAATCTATATGAAAAAGTTGAGCATCAAATTTCCTGCATTTGCAATGCCAAGCATGTCAAGTAGCTGTGGACTATTGACAAGCTCATTTTTATGTATGTGTGATATGACCTTATATTCAAGATCTAGGCATTCCCCAAGGACCTACCAGTGATGAATCCTTGTACTAGTTTACCACCTGTCTATGATTTGATATCAATCATACATTGATCAAAACCATTGATTTGTCTTACTTTTCAAAACTAGACTTGGATGATCCTATGTTAAAGCTACAAGAGATCAACCATAATGTTCCTAATGTGGATGAAGTGAAAAACAAAGAAATGCAACAAATATATTTGACACATACATGATTGTCAATCAGGGAAACTACTTAAAGATATGTAGTCAGGTCCAGCAAAACAAGCTGGTTTAGATTTTCAATTGTGTGAATTGCTTCCATTTTGAACTCCAGACTGAGGCCTAGAATGGGGGTCCCATGTCTTACATTCCAGAACCAATCAACAAGGTGACAATATTCACATGTGAAATTGTTGCAGCAGTGTGTGGAGACTAAACTATTCCCATAATATTTATTTTTCGAAACTACTTCATGTAACACTATCGTGATCTATCATATAAATGTTAATTAGACATTAACAACAACAAAACCAAATTAGAATTGAATACCTATCCATGCAAGACCAAAGGTAAGCATGGCATTGGTCACATATGTGACTTCTACCCACTTGTTACTTTTGAGTTGGAAGACATTGATGAAATTGGTCAAATTGAATAGACAGAAAAAATGATGTAAGAACTCATGGAGTTCAAGTCTGTTAGATATGGGTCTAATGTCCAGAACAAACTTCAGAATGATGCAGTTGGATGGGACTTGGCTTCAGCATATGTGCTACACCCTTACTGAATCTGTGTGTCCCAAATTTATGGAGGTTGGAGGTGTATGAAGAACCATGAAGGATCCTAAGTACCAGAGGGTAATGAGAAAAGGGAAGGATCAGAGGGACTCAGAGTTGAGTCAGAGAATCAATGAGGAATTGATAGACAATTTGATTCAATATTCAACTAAAGTATAAAGGGGTCAAACTACAGGGTTTATATATGGAGGATGGAGACAGATTAGTAATACAGTTTACTAAGGGATTCATAAGTGGAATGGAGATGGGAAAAACATAGCCAGAGCAGTGCTCCTAAGCAAGCACCAGTATACAGAGCTATTATAAAGCAAGAATGGAGGACAGCATAGGAATGAAACTAATTATTAACACTGGGCATCAGAACATAGCACAGCATACACTTGAAATAGTATAAAGACTTGTTGTGGGTGAAGCAATAAAGTGTTTCACTACCCAAGGTGCACACTTGGGGCTCATGGTTGTGCTAAGTAACAATGCTGGATTGTGTAAAACTAGCTAGGGAAATACAAAGAGGCTGACTACTACTTTATACTAGAATAAGTGCTGCACAAGGCAATGAGCACAGTACTTGCAGTATGATTGTGGACTGTGTAAGGCAAAGAGCACAGCAACACAGCTGTTTGATGGTAGTCAGGGGATATGAGACATAGCATCAGAAATGCTATGCCAAGGAGAGGAATGTAGTTTGTGCAAGTCAATGAAGTTCTGACCAGAAGAGAATATGAAATAATAAGGGATTCTGATTGGAAGAGAATATAATGCACAAAGAGGTTACTTTGGAGGGATTGCATAGGGAAGAGAAAATGAAGCTATCAGAAAGGAGAAGATGACAAGTGTCTAGCAAAGACATGAGGAGAGATAATTAGTCCATAAACATAGGGAAAACATGGGTTATAGGAAAAAACTGTAACACTAATACTAAAGAGGAATGAGACTAGGATAAATGCGTACAAAGTAGAAGTCTGAAGGAATAGAAGTAAGAAGAATGAGAGAATGCATCTGAGTTGTCATGAAGTGATCAGAGTGGTGATCAGAGGACCAGAGTTGGACTTGGTAAATATTTGGGATATGACAGAGTCTTCCAAACCATATCATCTTGGGAAAGTCAGGTAGATATCAGAATGATTAAAAATTTAACTTACCTACTGGGATTTGTCAGCTTCAGTTATCTTGATGTGAAAGAAAGCAAACCCATGATTGTCACTCCACAAAAGATGTTGTTCATCCAGTGTTGCCCAATTCAAGGCAGTTTCCTTGTTGGTAAAAGTTCACAAAAGGGCAATTCAAGGATATTCAATCCTATTAATTGGGTTCCTGCATGACACCAGTAATTTTAGCATAGTGTTGAGTGCCACCTGCAAAAGTGTGTATTTGCAACTAAGGATCTAATGGGGTTAGCACAAGAAATAACAGTTGTGATAAATATTTACTTTGCTCAAGAATACCAGGCAAAAACAGCAATTGATTCAAGGTGCTATAGCAATCCTTGCCATAAACCCTAGTTGTCACTGTAAATTTTATTGGTACTTCAAATCAGTGTTATGTTATCATTGCATCTAACTCACATTTTTAGGCTTCCATTAGTTGGATTGTGTCTAGCACATCAAATTGAGCACTTGTTCAGTTATGCATGTTATTAGTGCCATTGATGTATTAGCTGGCACAGAATCTGTGATGCAGAGGTAGTTGATGCAGAATAAAGAGGTATCTGGTCATAGAATAGATCATTCAAGACAATTTTCTTGAAGCGTGTGAATAAATTCCACTAAATCATTTGTTAGATTTGAGTGGATGAGGAGGGAAAATAATCTTGCCAGATTGATCCATGGGTGGGAGTGTGGTGATCCTAATGCTCTCAGGGTCTGCTGGTGGTGGCCAATTTAATTGTGAATCTGAAGACTCAATGGCCCCACTAGCTCCAGCATCAACACTTGTGGGAGGCCAGATCCTGGGAAGTGTGAGGGATTTCCCTAAGAAAATTAAGAAAAAATCATGGACAAGTTGCAAATTCTCCTACCATTATTGTTGGAATTTGTGAAAAAGTCATTTATTGATTTAGAGAACCCAAGGAGATATTCCAAATTTAGGCCAAATCCAAAGGGATCCATGAGTTTGTGAGTTGCGTGAATGTGGTTCTAACACCAACTGGTTAGGGGGCCAATCAACCGACAAATCTAAAAGGCAAAGACATACATAGTTTAGTAATCAAGCTTTAAAAAATGATCAAACAATGAGTAAGGTATAACTGAGGCATGGCTGGAACTTGCAAGCTTTGATGGATGAACAAGTCAGGAAAGTATATATAGAACATACCTGTGCCATAGTTCAGTAATCAAGCTTCAAAGAATGATTGAATGACTGGTAAGGTAAAGCTGAGCCATCTGAAACCTGTAGGTTTGGTGAATGAGCAAGTTGGGAAAGTATATGTAGAACATACATACATACCTGTGCCACAATTCAGCAATCAAATAATCAAACAATAAGTGGAGTATAGCTGAGCCATCTGAAATCCACAGGCTTCAACAAAAAATGAACAAGTTAGGAGGTATATGTAGAACATAGTTGTGCCCAGGACTTCACTCAATCATCAGGCTTTGAAGGATGTGGATGTGACATGGCAATAATAACAATGATTGATCAGCAAGAGAAAGTAAGCCACAATTTATACTGTAGATTAGTTATAAGGCAAACATGATAAGAAGTAATCAGTGCTTGAAAACAAGAATAACATGTAACCATACACACAAACAATGTTGATGCAACATATTGAGAAGGACTGTGGAATAAGCAGCTCTAGTATAGTTATATTCATGATAGGATAACAACAAACAACAAGTTAGGAAAGTATAATCAAAACCCACCAATGATAAAATCATGCATATGTTGACAAGCTGCTAATTCACAATTTCAGAGAGGTAATCTTTATTTGGTGGTCTGCCACAATGTTTTCCACTTAACAATACAAACCAATTTATGTAAGCAACTTGAATGTATCCAGTTCCCCCATTTCTGCAATTGTATGATAATCAAGATTCACAACTCCACCACACACTTATTTGCCTTGGAGAGCTGCCAACTTAGCATGTCTTTTACTGTTACAGTTTTCCCCTATGACCCATCTTTTCCCTACATTTATGGACTAATTGTCTCTCCTTATGTCTTTGCTAGACACTTGTTGTCACTTCTTTTCTGATAACTTCACTTTCTACTGGAACCACTCGGAACCATGTTTATTACTTTCCTGGCTATTGGAATCACACAGAACTACATCTAACACTTCACCTTTGACCAGAACCATATGGAACCACATGGAACCCTGTGGAACCATGTTTCTTCATTACCTTTGTTGCTACCTTTGATTCCATTCTGATTGAAACCACAACAAACTATGTTTCTCTCCTCAACATTGCCCTCCAGATGTAATGCCTTGTATCCCCAAATCACCATCTCATAGCCACCCTGATGTGCTTCCTGCTTTATGCAGTATGCAGTAACATAGCCATTATTGTGCACACAGGATTGCACAGTATTTAGTTAGTATAAGTAGCAGTCATTCCACTCTCTAACTCCCCAGCTAGTTCTACGCAATCCAGCATTGTTACTTAGCACAACCACAAGTCCCAAGTGTGCACCTTGGGTAGTGAGACACTCTATTGCTTTGCCCACAACAAGTCTTTATACTACTTCAAGTGTATGCTGTGCTACATTCCAATACCCAGCATTAACAAAAGAACTAGCTCTTCAACTCTATCTCTGTCACCTGACAGAAAGATCTGCCCACCATTTCAGGACAAGGATCACAATGAGGATGAACCATATGTCCTCCCTCTGATTCCTCAGATGACACCCAAACACAGTCTATGCTCTTCTCCCTTCTGAAACCAATCCCCACTGAAGGTTGAAGAATTCAAGATGCACCACCCATCCAACCAACTGTCCCCCCTAGACAACCATCTTCTCCACCACCCAAAGACCCAGATCTTAACATAGAAATGTCTGATCCAAACAAGGACATTGAGCTCAAAGCTGGATTACCTACAGACTTCTCTGGGGATCTGAAGGATGCAATACAATGGAAGATGGCCATGACCACCTACTTCATGAACAAGAAGTTCTACAATGAGACTGCCAAGATCCTAACCACTCTTGCCAAAATGAGCAAGGGTTGAGGAATTGCCTTCTCTGAATCAATCTATGTTCAACTTGCAAACAATCTGTTGAAAGATTTTACATTTGCCCAACTTATGGACAAATTCAAGAAGACATTCTTCCCCTTCAATTACAAGAATCAAGCAAGAGAACAGTTGGATAAGCTGAAACAACAAAGAAAGGATGATGCTGGATGCATCAATTACATCACTGCCTTCCAGGCCATGGAGGCCATAGCAGGAATAGAAGACAAATTAACCAAGGTGAACTACCTCTTGAAGGGATTTGACCCAGATATCTCCACCAAGATTTTGCCCATCAATCCTATCCCCACTGAACTCTCAGAATGGATTTGACTTTCAGGAGTATTTCATGCCCAAAACAAGAGGATAGATGACTTGCACAAGGGACAGAGAATAGACTTCCAGTTCAGAGAAAGACCCTCCAGGGACCCTAATGTGATAGATGTTGATGTTACCTATGTACATCAACTCCACTTGAGAAACAACAAGTGTTTCATATGCCACTGGGTTGTTACAGTTTTCCCTTATGACCTGTCTTTTCCCTACATTTATGGACTAATCATCTCTCCTCATGTCTTTGCCAGACACTTGTCATCTCTTCCTTTCTAACTTTTCCACCAGAACCACTTAGAACCACACTTAATATTTTCATTTTCGATCGAAACCCCAAGGAACCACTAGGAATCCTTCAGAACCATGTTGACTGTTTCTATCTTCAATTGGAACCACGTTCTACATTTATCTTGTTAGATATTAACGTTTTGGAACCACAATGGACTATATTTCTATGCCTTCTTGATGCAATGCCTCATATCTCCTTACTCCCATGACCAAAGCTATACTACTATGGCCCCAGCCTTATGCAACATGCAGCAATACAGCTGCATTTAGGTAGTATAAGTAGCCATCATTCTACCTTGTATTCCTCAGCTAGTTCTATGCAATCCAGTGTTGTTACTTGGTACATCCACTATTAACACTGGGCATCGGAACGTAGCACAGTGAACACTTGAAGTAGTTCGAAGACTTGTTGTGGGCAAAGCAAAGAGAAGAAGTGTCTCACTACCCAATGCGCACACTTGGGGCTCGTGGGTGTGCTAAGTAACAACACTGGATTGCGTAGAACTAGCTGGGGAATACAGGTTGAGTCAAGTAGCTACTTATACAAATATTGATACTGTGCAATTCTATGTGTGCAGTAAAGGCTATGTTGCTGTGTGCTGCATGTGGCAGAGTGCACAGTACCATGGCTATGTGGATGAGTAAGGGGATCATGAGTCATCACATAAAGAGAGTGATGACAAGGAGGGATTGGTCCATTATGTAAGAAAATGTGGTTCCGAAGGGTTCCGAGTGAAGATGAAGTTGTTAGTTAAAGGAACAAAGTATGAACATGGTTCCGAAGGGTTCCGGTCAAAGGTGAAAGTGTTAGACAAAAGAACAAAGTATGGTTGTGGTTCCAAAGGGTTCCAGTTCAGAATCAGGAAGGTTAATGAGGAAAGGAAGACAAGTGTCTGGCGAAGATACGAGGAGAAACAATGAGTCCATAGGCATAAGGAAAAGATGGGTTATGAGGGAAAATCATAACATTACCCCCTTCATAGTGTTGAAGCACCTGCTCAATGATCTGGTCCGTCAATATCCCCTTTATTGACCTTATAATTGGTGAAGTCAAGGTCCCCATCGAGAAAGCCATCATCACAGTTGAGCCCATTGTAAACTGGGCAATTGGTGTGAATATGTCCATATTCATCGCACTCTCCACATCATTGTTGAGGACACCTTGCCTGGACATGCCCTGGGGCATGTTTGTGACACTAGGGGCAGGTATATTTTCCACAGAATATGCTGACATGATCTGGTTTTCTGCATTGGTGGCAATGGAGTCTCTTCTTAGGAGGGCATGTAGGGATGGTGGAAGTGTCGACGTTGATGGGATCTCGAGATGTTCCTGCTCTGTCCAGGGAGATAGATCTGGTTCCTCGAAAGGAATGAAGAAGGGGGGGTAGGATGTCTCCCAAGGTATTTAGGGTGGTTTGAGGAAGTCTTGGAGATAGCAGGCTCTCATGGCAAGTGAGAGCTCTTTGTTGCATGTCCTCAGGGGCAGGAGTGGGTGAACAGGTTGCAACAGGAGAGTCCTCTGAAATGTTGGAGGGAGTGGGGGCATGAATATCGATTTTCAGGGATTCAAGAATGGAGATTGGAGCGGGAAAGTATGTCTGCTCAGGGGATCGAGGAGGGGGAATTTGAAGGATGGGAGAAGGGGTTCTTTCGACAGATACTGGTGTGTCGAGATGGAGATCAAAGGGTATGGCACAAGGGGCATCTCCTACATAGGTCCTATACTCATGGACGCTTAGGATGTCGAAGAATGGCTCTACGATGGGTCGGAGCAGGTTTTCATTGATGCGGTCTACCATGTGTCCAAACCCTTCCTTGTAAAAAAGATCAAGGATGAGGGAACGCGCTTCGTCCACTTCAGTTTGCATTATGGATGTGAATTGTTCTGGGAAGTCGTGGGGGGCGAGCTGGTGGGTGGCGAGGCAGATGATTTGATATGTTTGGAAGAGGGAGCACAAGTCTTTAGTTTTCTTATCGTAGTTGTAGCACAGGTCTAGTTCCATGCGCAGGGAGAGAAAGGTGTAGTTAAGACAGAGGCGAAGAGGATTCTTTGCAAGCAAGGGGGAAGTCGGTTGGAACAGATGTAATAGGGGTAAGGTAGTTCGAGGTGGTTCTTTTGTGCCATGAAGGATTCATAGGTTCCCTTGGCCATGATGCAGTTGCGATGTGTAACAGAAGTGGAGGTTTGTTGAGTCATGATTCGTAATGCCAGGGGCAATCACTGTATAGCCTGTTACAGAAGTATTGGTGTTCAAGAGGATGAGACGGAGGAAGGTCATTGCGATAAAGGAAGAAGAATTTGTAGAAGGATAGACTGGGTTGGAATTCAAAGTTTCTTCTTCGGAGCATTTACTGAGGGAAGTCTTTTGGTCGGGTGGACTTATACTTGTCCAGGAGTGTTTGTGCATGTTGAAGGTTTCCCTCTGGTTCCCAAGTGTTCTCTGCTGTGGAGTATCCTTTCCAGGATACTAGATACTGCCTTCGTCCTTGTGTTCCTTGGTGTGAGAGGATGGAATCTATTTCATACTCTTCTTCTCTGCCAATCAACTCAGGCAGTGGATCCAAGAAGTTGGGGCTGTGTTCTGCAGTTTCTCGATAAGGGGATAGGAGGGAGGCATGGAATATGTCATGTATTTTCCAGGTCAGTGGCAGTTTAAGACAGTATGATACAGGGGAGATAACCTGTGTGATTTCAAATGGTCCTTCTTATTTTGGGGATAGCTTTCTTGATAGGTACCGCAGTCGGAGGTTTCTTCCTTCCAGCCAGATCTTGTCTCTGGCTATCCAGGGGCAGAACTTAGAAGAAGTTCGTTCTTTCATGATCCATTGGGTTTTCTTGTGTGCTGCGAGGGCCTCCCATTGGGCTTCCTCTAATTTGGATAGGCATGTTTCCAGAGCGGGGAGGAACATCTTTCTGATTGGAGGATAGGAGCGGGGTTTATATCCCAAGATGAGGGAGAAAGGGGATTTCAAGGTAGAAGAGTGGATGGCAGAATTATGGGAGAATTCCGCCATCGGGAGTAGTTCTGCCCATTGTTCTGGATGTCCGTCGCAGAATATGTGCAGGTAGGTCTCTAGTTCTTGATTTACTCATTCAGTTTCTCCATCAATTTGGGGGTGATATGCAGTCGAGAGTTTTAGATCATACTTTAGGAGTCTGGCAAGTTCTTGTGCGAAGGCAGATGTGAACTGGGGTCCTCTGTCAGAGATGCAGTGGTCATGGAGCCCGTAATGTCGGAATACATTTATGAAAAATAGTCGGGCCACTTTAGCAGCGTCAATGGTTTTGTGGCAAGGGATGAGAATTACCCCCTTAGTAAGACCATGGTCAACCACGACCATGATAGAGTCAAAAGAGTGGGAGAGTGGGAGGTCAGTAATGAGGTCCACGGAGACCTGCTGAAAAGAATGGGTGCAGGTGGAGGGAAGAGGTGTCAACGTGGGGGAGGTGGGATGGATGTTTACTTTATTAGCTTGGCAAACTGCGCATCCTTGGACAAATTTGCAGATAAATGTGGTCATGCCAGGCCACCAGTAATCGCGCTGCATGAGGTTGGTAGTGCGGAACACTCCGCCATGTCTACCATGGTCGCTTTTGTGCATGAGGCGAACAAGCCCCTGGCGAGCTGGTTCCGGGATATAGAGTCAATGTTTGTAGTGGAGCATCCCATTAGTGTAATCCCAGTCATGCGGTTGGGATTTGGTGAGCAAGGGAGTGCCTTCATTTAATGCTTTGAGGGTGGTGATGACTATGGGATCGGATGGAGTGGATTCCGCAATTTTCTCAACCAAAGCGAAGTCAAGGGTGCAGATGAATATATCTTTGGGGAGAAGGGTGACTTCCTGGTTGTCAGCAGAAGTGTCCACAGTGTCTCAGCAAGACAAAGCATCGGCAGGTCCCATTTGTGTGCCCAGTACAGGGGAGAAGTGAAGGTCGAAGTCTTGGAGGAACAGCATCCACTGTGCTTGTCTCCTAGAGAGTTTTTGTGGTTCTTTGAAGTATGCGAGGTTTTTGTGGTCAGTAATGACCATTACTGGAAGGCCAGTTCCTTGTAGATAGTGTTTCCATTCCTCCAGAGCTCGGATGACCCCAAGGAGTTCTCAATTGTAGATGTCGTAGTTTCATTCTGTGGGTGATAGGGTTTTGGAGAGATAGGTACAAGGGTGTAGGTTGCCATTACTGTCATTTTGCATGAGGACCGCTCCTATGGCAGTTAAAGAAGCGTCGGTTATAACAGTGAAGGGTTTTGTGATGTCAGGCATTTGGAGGACTGGTTTCTGGGTGAAGGTTTGTTTGATGGTCAAGAAGGCGTCATTGCACTCTTTGTTCCATTCCCACTTTGCTCCCTTCTTGGTTAAGTCATGTAGCAGTTTTGCCTTAGTGGAAAAGTTCAAGATGAACTTTCAGTAGAAGTTGCAGAATCTGATGAACAATTGGACTGCTTTGACCGATCAGGGGGGTTGCCATTCATTGATGGCTTGTAGTTTTACGGGATCCATCTGGATCCAATCTGCTCTGATGATCATTCCGAGGTATTCTACCTCTGCTTTATCGAAGAAACACTTTTTCAGTTTCAGGGATAGGTGATGTTCTCGGAGTCTTTGGAGGACTCTATCAGTTCGTTCTTTGTGTATTTCTGGGTCACTGGAATGGATAAGGATGTTGTCCATATAGATGATTAACCATCCTTCGGCTAGGAGATCTGTGAAGGTGTGGTTCATCAAGGCTTGGAACGTTGCCAAGAAGTTACACATGCCGAAGAACATTACAGTTGGTTCGAAGAGTCCCATGGGTGTTATGAATGCGGCTTTCCATCTGTCCTGTGGTTTAATAAGGACATTGTTGTATCCCCATCGGATGTCCATCTTGGTGAAGATTGATGATCCCTTAAGTTGGTTGATGAGGTTGGAGATGAGTGGAAGAGGATAGGCATTCTTAATGGTATGGGAGTTGAGATATCAGTAATCCTGACAGGGTCGCACAGATCCATCTTTCTTTGGTACAAAGAAGAAGAAGGATGCCTGTGGGGATTTTGATGGGGTTATTTTCCCAGATTTCAGATGTTCATTGATGAAATCTTTACAGGCTTCTCTCTATTTGGGGTTCAAAGGGTATACCTTGGCTACCTTGGGCACGAAGGTTGTGTCAAGGTCTATCCCATGATCAAATGGTCAAGAGGGTGGTAGTTCATCTCCTTCTCTTTTGGCAAAGACGTCCGCAAAGTCCTGGTATTCAGGAGGGAGAGGTTCTTCTTTGTGGGGTTTTTGGACAACGAGTTCGGTGGCAAGGGTGGTTTTTCGGATGAGGGTTTCTATTCAGTTGTTGATCCTCTTCTTCCATAGTTTGGCTATCTTCTCATTGGGATCCAGCTTCAGATATCGGACGAGATATCTTTGGCATACTGCCCTAGGGAAGTCATGTAGTGGAGTCTTGGGTTTATCTGGGAGGGTTACTTCTCCAGTTGTCCAGTTTATGACGGGGTTGGTTTCTTGGAGCCACATCATTCCAAGTGTCAGGTTTTCCTTTCCACAATTGATAACGAGGAAGTCTCTTTCCTCATTCACTTCTCCAATCTGAATTGTAAGGGTTACTTTGTGGCGGATTATCCCTCCAATGTTCGGGGATCCATCCACATTTTGTGCTTTCTTTGGTTTATCCAGTCAGATTTGTTTGTATTTTTTCTTCTTCACTAGATTGCGATCTATGTAGTCTCCGCTTGCTCCGCAGTCTACGAGGGCAAACGTGTCAATGATTTGATCATTTTCTTGTTCAAACAGTGAGATGGGAATTTGCATAGATTCACTGTTTGAATCTGACAAGAATACTGGTGCTATCACTTCAGGATGGGAGAGCATCAACCCTTTCCTCCTGTCTAAAAATCCTTCTTTGGGATTTCTTCTTCTTCGACCTTTGTTGTGGCCATGGTTTCTGGTTTGTTGATGTTATAGAGGATGTTGAGTGTGTGTACAAGTTCCTCCTCAGTAACACCCCTTTCCTTAAGGGTGTCCTGGTACTCTTCGAACTTGGTCTTTCAAACGTGTTCATTTCTGGCTGGGTTCCTCTGCGGGCGAGGAGGGGTCCAGTTATTCTTCTTTTGTCCCTCAGGACGTTTATCTTGAGGGTGGTTCCAGGTGTGGTACCCTACTTGGTGGCATTTGAAGCACTTGTTGTTCCTCATGTGTTCAGCCCTTTCTACTGGTGAGAGGTTGGTGAAGTTGATGCATACAGCATCAACGTCCATGGCGTTTGGGTCTCTGGTAGTCTTTCCTTTGACCTGGAGATCTACTTTTCGTCCCTTTTGCAGATCCTCAATCCTTTTATTCTCAGCATGGAATACTCCAGAAAGTCTGAGCCATTCTGTAAGTTTGTCAGGGAGAGGGTTGATGGAGAGGATTTTGGTGGAGATGTCTGGATCCAGCCCTTTTATAAGGTAGTTTATCTTGGTAATTTCATCGTCAATTCACACTATGGCCTCCGCGGCCTGGAAGGTAGTGATGTAGTTGGTGTATTCAGCATCGCTCTTCCCTAGTTGTATCAGTTTGTCCAACTGCTCCCTTGCTTGATTCTTGTAATCGAAGGGGAAAAAGGTCTTCTTGAATAGTTCCATAAGCTTGGTGAAGGAAAGGTCCTTCAACGTGTTGTTGGCAAGCTGGATATAGATTGATTCGGAGAAGGTGCTTCCTCGACCCTTGCTCATTTTAGTGAGAGTGGTTAGGACTTTAGAGTTCTCATTATAGAACTTCTGATTCATGTTGAAGTAGGCGGTCATAGCCATTTTCCAATGTATAGCATCCTTCGGGTCCCCAGAGAAATCTGCAGGCAGTCTGGCTTTGAGTTCAATATCTTTTTTTCCATGATCCGACATTTCTATGTCAGGGTTTGGGTCTTCGGGTGGTGGGGGTGGCAGTTGTCTAGGAACAGGTGGAGCTTCCTGGATCCTCCAGTCCTCAGTGGGGATTGGTGCTGGAAAAGCGAAGAGTGCAGATGGTGTTTGGATATCGTCTGAGGATTCAGAAGGGGGACGTATGGTCCGTCCTTGTCCTTGTCCTTGTCCTTGTCCGGAAATGGTGGGTGTATCTTTCTGTCAGGAGACAGAGATAGAGTTGAAGAGCTAGTTCTTTTGTTAATGCTGGGCGTCAAAACGTAGCACAGTGAACACTCAAAGTAGTTCGAAGACTTGTTGTGGGCAAAGCAAAGAGAAGAAGTGTCTCACTACCCAATGCGCACACTTGGGGCTCGT
>JBBPLF010000913.1:0-13931 GCA_038089615.1 Aureoboletus auriporus
AAAAAGATGCGAAGGGAGATCGCAAACCCCCAGAGTATCACTGCTGGACCACCTGCGACGAGGGAGGTGGCTATTGGGACCGCCAAACCACATGCTTGATGCGCGTCAACACGGCGCGTCATTGATACACGCAAGACGCAACTCACGGACTCCCATGATTGCTGAGATGATTGATATGTCAGCTGTCATGCAAAACCGACATACCATACGTCCGACGAACCTAGTGTCACTGCGACCACCGATGATCGATCGATCAACATCAGAGAAGCTTCCTGAAATAAACACTCACTAAAGAGAACATGGAACAACCCTCGTGTCTAGAGATTTAAGCGAGTCCCACGCCGTTTCGCAGAGGTGACAACCACTCAACCCACCCTTGTCATTTCCTGAACGTATCCGAGCTTTTCGAGCCCTTGTCGAGCAGCGAGGTCAATGTCGAGCGCGTCTTTCGTCCTCATGGTGGTGGTGCTATCAATGGCTATCTGAGCGGCATCGTGGAGGTAAAATTTATCTCGGCTGCAAGTAATTTGCCGCAGCAGCAGCGCTTAGTGTGTCGGGTAACCAATATAGTACCGGTGCCCTCAACATTGTATCTGCGGTGGTACGGGGGTATATGTACCGTAAAACCCTCATGACGGTGGCGCATCAGCAACCTCAATATCTGTGGAATGTGCACTTCACTTGGAAGCATCATTGACAATTTGACAGCCTTGTTGACCTTGCCAGTGCTAGTGAACCATCATCATGCAACGTTCTGCCTTGATGCATTACGGACCTAGTCACGACGAACAAAATTAGGGAGGAATGGCCTATAGTAGTACTGCAAGTTGCTTTTGCTGTCGTTTTTCTTACCTTGCTTGCGAAGTCGCTTCAAGTTGCCGCCATATCAGTGTTTTTTGCTACACGTTTTTGCTTCAAGTACAAACAACCTGAAGACAACCTGAAGACGGAATTATGATTAACCGTAACAACGATAACAACTGCCTTTTTTTTTCATTGCATGGAAAGAAATCCATTCATCCAAATCACGCGACTGTTATGTTGGATGAGAGACGAACAAGGATATCAAGAGATCAGACGGGACACTCGCCGTTCGCAAGGGAGAAGTGCCACCTGTTTTGGGTTCTCCCGACGGACAGAATAGAACTGTGCTATCTTCAAACAAACAAGGATTATCAATCGTGATCAAGCTACTCAACCGATGTTGGCTAGTTGATGCATGGTGAGCGCTGGACAGGAACTTGCTCCGAGTAACAGTCGACGACAGTTCTTCAACACGACGCGAGATCCCAATTTGTCTATTATAGTATAGATCTGGAATTGCATGAAGCGTAACAGCTGGCAGGAAGGTGGGGGTGAGTCCATGCATCGTGATGGGTAAGCCAAGTATGACATTCCGTGCCTTTGGGCCGTCAGGACTATCGCTAACGGTTCTACAGGTGTCCACTGTGGCTCGGGATTCGGAGGAGGTCGGAACCTGTGGGTCCAGACTCGCAGCTCGCTTCCAGAATTGGAACTTGAAGGCAGATAGTAAGTAGGACGACTCCATGTTGCTACCCGCAGGCAGCTTGTACTTTGAGTACGATGTTCCTCTTGTCCAAGTTGTCTTGCAGGCACTGATAACGAACAGCGCATGATATCGGATTATGTGGTGCGTGGCGTTGGTGAGCTTTTATAGAAACTTGCGGTTTGGTACCACTGATGAACGGTGTTGGATAGACGCCACGATGGTTCAGGGGCTCGACCAAAATGGGTCCCCTAATTTCTAAGTAGCATCCGTTTTTTTTTTTTCGATCCGTAATAGCTTGCTGATAGATACAAAGGCTTCACCGCGAGGGTGGTCCGCCAATAGACGTGGCAGATCGCGTTGTATCCGGGTGTGTCTGTAAAGTTCGTACACCAACGTGTTACAAAGAGCCGTAGCCGGCAAGTATATCCCCACTTGCTTCCACGCTGCACGATGACATGGATACATGCCGCAGGGACTTCTTGATGGCCACCCTCGCGTCGACTTCAAATTCACGTTGGGCAAAGACAATTCGGGACCGATTTTCATGGCGATGGCGTTCAAAAGGGCAACGGATACTATTTCGGTTCGTATTTATTTCGTCATCAATCAGAGTGGACCCCTCTAAGGTCGGCGCCTCTCAGATCATGGTTGACCAAAAGATCAAAGTGAAAAACGACGACCCGATCAAGGCGCGTCTGCTGATTGGATTACTCATCGAAAGGGAATCTCCGCTGGATGCGGAGGTCGTCCTTTTTTGGCACCGGGTTCGTCTTTCCCCTCGCTCCTCGGTGATCCCTACGTCTAGTACTGGTGGTGCCCATCAAGGACGCAGGCTTGTGTGTACGACGACAAAGGGTCCTCCCCGCGATAAGAAAAGTGCGCGTGTGACGAGGGATGCGATTGTTGTGTTGGTGGTTCCACCTGCGCTGCGTATGTACGCGTTTTCTTCTTCTTTATCTCTAATCGCTGTCGGTCGCAGAAATCAAGGCGTACAAGCCCGAAGGTGTATTTGGCGTTCGATACAGTTGCGTGCTGGTGTGTCGATGGGAAAAATGCAATGGACGTGAGAAGACTTTTCCGGCTTGAACGTGGACCGGGGCCGTGGCGGAGGAGTAACACTTCCGACAGATCAGGCTGAGATCTTCTCACGTCTATCTATATTTCCCCCCCTCAATGGGTCAAGTATATCTAACCAACCAAATCCTCTCCATCCCAATTTTTTCTCACCTTCCACCATGGAGTCACCGCAGTTTTTCAAGGCCATCCCAGGTGCCATTGCACCCTTTCCCGTGTTTTGTCCGTCACCTTGATCTCTTTCTTGGCTTATTGACGAGCCTATCACAGCACAGGCAGTCGTCTCAAAAGGGACAGTATACATATCTGGAAGCGTCGGATGTGACAATGACCACAAGATCATTGGTGGGATACAACAGCAGATCGTGCGTGTTTCCCTATTTGGGTCGCTCACGCGATCCAACCTGATGACACCTAGAGGGCCGCCCTGGACAACATGAAAACGGTCCTTCAAGGGGCTGGATCTGATCTCGACAGGGTCGTCAAAGTGAACGTCTACCTAAGTAACTTTGCCCGCGACTTTGAGGTGTTCAACGAGATATATGTCGAGGTATGCTGCCAACCTTGACTCGGACGCGGACAGGCGTGCCCATCGTCTCTAGTATTTTACAGATCGGGAGAGAATGCCGGCGAGAACGTGCGTCGGTGTTGCAACGCTACCGTTGGGCGCGTTTGTCGAGATTGAGTGTATCGCAGAAGTGGCATAAATTAGGATTAGAGAGCCAATGTACGAATAGGAGTAGGAATGTGATCAAGGAAAGGAGAGGCGCATGCCGCCTGGGCTATATGCGGGTGTAGCAGCGTTTCGCCAGGCAGGCTGCTTTGCGCGGAGGCCTTGGAGGACCTCGCGCAAGAGACGACGGATATGTGGGAGGTACTGATCGAGGGCGTAGAGGGAGGGACCCTCGCCCAAACACTCTTCGAGCACGGATCGCAATTGCGTCGGAATTACGTGGAGATCGCTGGTCGGGGATGTGAGCCTGGGTGGCGCGTACTGTGTGGTGAGTGGCATACCTGGTGGAGATATCGTAGGCCTCAAAGGCGTGTATGACAGCGTTGAACTCGACGCCAAACTGGACGTAGCAGTCGCTGACGTCTTGTGAGGAAGCCTGCGCGCAGCTCCAGCGATGGAGGGCGGCCTCGAGGGCCTGCATATCGCGAATGAGGTTGTGTACGATGGCGGGGACGTCTGGAGGCATTTGGATGTGAGACTCGGAGAGGGGACATGGATGTATATTTAATGGATGGAGCTGTACATATGGAACAGCCCTACGAGTTTAACATGTGGCGGTGCTACTATATGGCTACGACACAGGTTCAAAGCGCGTGAACGACGGTGTCACCGGTGACCAAGTCGCTCTGATCCCCCTGCGACGCGGATCGGACACAAACAGCCCGCTGATGGCACCATTCACCTCATCTTTGAACGCGGGCTGCGCAACGGACACGTCAACCCGAAACATCACAGAGAGGCAGTACGACGTACGTTGGTCTTGTACACGGACAGGAGAGGCTGCACAGCGCGAAACGGCCAACCAAACTCGTCACTCATTCTCTCCTGCTCTGTGGTGGTCCCAGTGAGAAAGTGAGCGATGCGGAGCTGTACCTCGCGTTCGCTGATCTGGCGGTACTGATCTGGTGTCTGGGGGAACCACGCATCTCGTTTCTGGCGGGTAGCCTTGTCTTGGGCTTTCAGTGCGTTGCGTTGCGCGGTGAGAGAGGCGAGTTTTCGGAGGTGGATGTACCGCAGGGTGGCGAGAGCGTCGTCGGCGTCGCGCTTGAACTGGTCCATCTTGATCACCTCTTTGTCGAGGTTCTGGCAAAGGAGGTAAGGGTGATGGACGACTGGGTGCTAGAGACGGACCTCAAGAGCGGTCTTGAACGCGACTTGGTCTGGGTATGCATCGTCGAGGTCCATGTAGGAACTTGAACAAACTCTCGAGGTCTTTAGCGTGCTGTGTCTTGAGCGCCTTTATCTTTTCTGCAAGGCTCTCGACGGTCTCGACGGGTGGCCCTTGCTTTGTCTTGCGGAGCGTGTCGGGCCTGGTGGCGTCAGAGGGTGTGTAAGGTAGCAATTTGAACGTACGATGGGACCTAGGTGCCTTTGCTGGCGAGTAGAAACTGAGCAAAGCGAACGTTTCTGAGTGCGAGGACATCGTAGGTGTCGAGAAAGCCATTGTTGGCCGTGTGAGCTGGATCTGGTTTCCACATGGCCACGACGAAACACCAAACTCCGAGTCGCGAATCTCTCTGCGTAACACACTGGCCGCGCGAGCTCTGTTGAGTGGGCGATACTCGAGTCCGAGATTTTGACCGTTGTTGGTTACTTCACCTGAGGCTGAAGTTGACCTCGCGCAAGGCCGTCGCATCTGCCAACGACCCGTTTTGCTCCACCGGATCCTCCCCGCCTTTCCCAGCCTTATCCCAGTTCATTCGTTTTTACGTTTTACACATACGTGTATGCTCTCTCTGCCCGACTGTTGTTCACCTGGCCTCGCTTCTTTTCCATTCAAAATTGTCAATTAAATTAGTGATAAGTAATTGATGGGGTTCACACATTTGATGGCAGATATATTCAAGTTACCCATGCACATAAAATCCCTTTCGAATATCCATCTTGATTAAGTTTTCCTTTGGGGTGTCAACTAGGCGAAAAGCTTCTGCGGGCCTCAGGTCTAGGTCTTGTCGTCAGAGTGTTTTGGCAATGCTAACCATGCGTCGAGTAAAGCAGGATCGAATGTCGGCCATCTTTGGACGGGTCGAGACACCAGGTATCGCTTTCACTGTGAGTGTGCGTTAGTAAATTCGACTCGATAATGTTTGCGCCAGCTTTTGCCTTGCGGACATCTTTATAGTTGTGGGCTTGTCCCAACGGATGTTGCACAAAGTGATGGATCTGGCCGAACCTAGGGACCACCAATTCCTGAAAACAGGGAGAAGACGTTGATGTATTGTTTCTAATTCGAAGATGATAAGGATGTGACAACTCTCCGTTTACGGACTGAATGATCCAACCTAACAACATGAATGGGCGGGCGTCTACAGAGACCAACGAGTTGACATTTTGATCATGACATTCATTTGTCCCACGGTGCCCCTAGCACATGGGGGATGGAATGGCTGCATGGTATCTGGTATTCAACTTGAGGAGAGGGTTTCAAGACGGTCGAGATGAGACATTACTCAACATGTATTTAAATTTTAACAGCAAAGAGGTCATCGCTGATAGTGACATTGAGGTGCAAATTTTGGAGGGGATGGATTCGTGTGGTTGAAAGAAAGATTCGATAAACCAAGTGCTGCACGCTGCGCACAGTACGTGACAAATACAGACTAGGATCATTGCGCACCTCGTTCATTTTTCCTATTATCTTAGAATATCATTTTCTTCATCACATACACGACAACACTGGGCGGAGGATAAGCGCGGAGGACACGAGGCGATTGTGCGATTATGATTGTTCCCGATAAGGGACATGTGCATGACAGGCAGCAACTTTGAAAATAAAGTACCGCCAGGAAACAAGCGCGCATTCTCCTTTCCGCTATTCTGACACCTAGTCCAGTATGTCTTCCAACGTAGGTCCAGGCACACAGAACAGTGAGTGCGCGTGACAGTGGTGGACGTGACACTGACGAGAAGACAAGAATCGAGTGAGGATAGACCTTCCTCAAGTAATAAAGGGCAAGAGGATCCAACAAGGATGCTAGGTGAGAAACTTGGCGAGCAAACGAAAAGCGCAATACTCACGAGGAGGCAAGAGTCCAAGTCTTCCTCCGTATTCATTGAGCGAGAGGAGATTGATATCAATTGCGCAAGAGTCTTGCGCGTGGCATTCATGGCGGACGGAGAGCACCTTGTGAGTTGCAGCGACAGTAAGATTCGACATTGGCGGGTGCAAGATGGAACGGAGGTGGGGACACCAATGGATGCAGGAAGTACCATCTGCAGCATTGCAGTCTCACGGGATGGAAAGTGGATCGTGGGTGGGGCGGACGGGACGGGAAATGGCGAAGTGATAGTATGGAATGCAGAGAGCCACGAAAAGGTGAGGGTGATCAAAGCACACAAAAGGTGGATCTGGGCAGTGGACGTCTCACCGGATGGGACTAAAATTGCAAGTGGATCATCCGACGAAACTGCCTTTGTCTGGTCGTTCTCGACTGGCGAGCGATTGCTCGGTCCCCTCCAACACGACTGCGACTCGGAAGTAGCTGCAGCCAAGTTTTCTCCCAATGGACGCTTCATCGCTACTGCGTCGCGGAACTACACCTCTATTCAGATCCACGATAGTCATGATGGACGCCTCCTCGCTGACTTTCCAATTTGCGTCCGCTCGGTGACCAACCAAACCCTCGCCTGGTGGGGCGACAAGCAAATTTTTGCCTTGTCAATGGATGGCGACATCCACTCTCTCGATGTGTCATCCCAGGCGGAGCTCTCAAAGTGGCGCGTTTATGATGCCAATACAACCTCCTGCCTGTCTCTGGCAAGCAATGGCGCATTTATCGCAGCCGCTTCCGATTCATTGGTCTCATTCTGGGACACTACTACGCACAAGCAAATCGGGTCCGTTATTCACCATGTAGGCGAGGTTCGCTCCATGGCTATCTCAGCAAATCACGTTATGGTCGCTGGATTCAAAGCTGAAAAAATCTCTTTGCGGAATCTCCTTGACATCCTTCCTTCTACCTACCATACTGAAGTAAGTGTTCAGTCATCCCAGTGTTCGATGCATGAGACGACTATACAACAGATATTCGAAAGCCGTCGCAAAAATGCCGAAGCCTGTATCAAAGAGACAGTTGACTCCATTTACGCACAGTATGCGCACTCGGCTAGTGTGTCTATCAACATCCTTATTCCAATCCTCGAGAAAACAGTCCAAGATCTCCGAGCCCGGTTCCCTGACGCTGAGAGCATGGTGAAACGGAAGGAAGATAGCATGAGCGACGCTATTAGGTCACTACGCGCGGAGAACGCCGATTCAAGTACGTTCATTTTCATCCTTATTCGATATTCCTTTACCAATTCCGATGATACGTGTTTCTCAGACGAAAAGATAGTAAATCTTGAGAAAGCCGTGCAAGAACTCCATAACAAGCTTGCTCACTCACAGCACGAGGCAGATACTCTCCGCAGCGAACTTGCCGATTCCCAACCGAAAGCAGATCACCTTACCAAGGTTGTTTCTGCACACAGGCAAAAGCACCATTGCGAGATCCTCTATGAGGAGGGCCATGTCATCGATGCTGCACAAGCCCTTCTCGCGATAGAAGGCAGTATGAGCGAGGATGTCAGATCCGAAACATTGATCGTAGACTGGATTTTGAGTGAGTTTCGTACTGACTGATTAGACATAATTGTTCAATTCCTTCTATCGGAGTTTGCCAACAAATGTATCTGCCAGCTGGAGAGAATCGGGGACGAGGCATCACAGATCAATAATTATGACGAAGCACTTGCAGCCTACTCAAATGCACTCTCTCTCGGCCCATCCACTACAACTGTATTAACCAAGTGGGCGAACATGATACTCCTTCGTGGTTCCCCAAATGAAGCATTGGACGTTTCAAGAAAGGTAGATATGCTTTAACACGCCTGGATGTTGATTTATTGTCGCCTCAGTTCAAAGTCCCCAGATTTCTGGTTTACTGTAAAATTTGTGAAATTCTCACAGGGGATGGTCGCATCCCTGAGGCAATAGATTGTTTGCGACAAATGCAAAGAGAAGTCATATCGGATACAGGTACTATTCAGGACGAGCGAGCGGAATGAGAATTCAGTAAAAAGTGATAGAGGTGCGGCCAAAGCTCGCTAAGGGCCTACCTTCTGAGCAAACGTCGGTCGTACAGCCACCAATTACTTAATCACGGTAAATATCGAACCGAAGTTCATACGAGTTTCTCTACGAGTTTCTCTAGTTACTAGAGTCACAACAGGTATTAGTATTTATCCATTTACCAGTTACTACTTACTAGAGTACAACAGATGAATATATTAACAGCGCCCCACACAGGGTTTCGACAGCCATGTATTCAAAAGCTAGAGAAGCTCTCCGACGTCATGATGGGCTCTGCGAACTACAAGGAAGCCGTTGACCACTTGACCACTATATTGTTAAATGATGCAGAAGAGGCATGCATTGTGCCTTCCTTGTTGCAAATAATATGAATGACACAACTGTGCTAGGTCATCAGACTCGACCCATCCACTTATTGAGGCTATAAGCAGAAACATGCTGCATTACATGGGGCAGGTCGCTATGCGGAGGCTGCTGAAGCCTTTGACACGATGGTTTCAAAACTAAATCAATCCACTGACAAACATGGTCGTGGTGAGTCATTTGTTGAAAATCACTCAAGCCTCCCTATATTGATTTCATCGACATCAACGTTAGATCTACATGGTCGGTATACCGATGCCAAACATAAAATTCGGCGCATCATCCATGCGACTGTTTCCCAAATACCTCGTGTACTCATCGACATTACCACTGGTCGGCTGCAGGACAGGACACAGCTAGCAGAATCATTCGAGACACTTCCGCTCTTCACCGAACTTGCAGTGTCCTCCGTCACCGGAGACGTAGACTATGTACGCGTTCGGAGAGAGGTGAAAGAGTTCTACCAATACGCCATGTTATCACACAAGTGGGGACGAGGGGAACCTTTCTTGCAGGACGTCGAGCATATCTCGGTCTACGAACTAGAACAGTCTGCGGCGAACGACAAGTTAAAGATGTTTTGCTCAGTCGTGCGTTCTCACGGATACCGGTGGGCATGGAGCGACACATGCTGTATTGATCGAGTCAACGAAGTGGTATTGGAAGCATTGGTGGCCATGTTTGCTTGGTATCGCGGTTCAGCCCTCACGCTTGTATACCTTGTGGGTGTTTTGTCGCACTCAATGGAACCTGGTGATCTTGGGCGGACTATATGGAAGAACCGAGCATGGACCTACCAAGAATACATGGCTGCAAGCAAGGTCCAATTCTACACAGAGGACTGGAAGCCTTACCTCGACTTGATGCTACCGAATCACAAAGAGTCGCCTATTGTCATATCGGAAATGGAACAGATTTCTGGACAACAGTCAGTTCTCCTCCAACCTGGCCTTGACAGAGTCCGGGAGAAGCTGTTTCTTGCTTCACTGCATGAGTCGATGCTAGTGGAAGATCTGTGCTGCTCATCGGATCCCTCATGGATGGTGAGGAGCGATCCCATGGTGGTACATATCACTGTGGGGACCGCATGGCAGCACAAAGGTGCTCTGAGGGATCCCAAAAGGGCCCTCGGAGCCAGAGTGACCTGTGGGAAATGCCAGCCATGCCTGGCCCCTGTGCCCACCTGGTATTTAGGCCCCACCCTGAGATGGAAGGCTCCCATCTCCCCACTCGTTCTACCCACTTGCAACTGATCTATCTGAGGTTGCGCCCTTGCCATTGCAAGCCACTACATGGTTTGGCCAACTCCCTCAATAGGGCTTAAGACTGGTAGCTGGTACCCTAAACAGACTCGGAAGGATACGTGGTAGGGGTAGCAGTAACCCCCTGATGAGAGCTTTTGCAGGCTCAAAACTGCCCTGACCGCCAACTCTACCCACCTCTGCCTATACTGTACACAGTATGCCATGGCCTGGCTCCAATCCTCGGAGAGGAGTGCCAGACAGATAGGCAAGTGGGTGGACAGCCCAAGTGTCCCTCTCTCACACACAGATCTTGCACCATGGCCCTTCAGGCCATGGTCCCCCCATATGGCATACTCGCTACTTGGGATTTTCAATACCATGATTGCAGTCAGGTACAGGGAGGGCAGTCTTGCAGTCGGTCGACTTCTGGAGTATATCCTCACTAGATCTGACGACATCATGATTATTGCATGAACTGGAACTGCAAATATGTTCAACAGTTGTCTATCCATGGACCTCATTGTTTACAAGCAACTGGTACCACCACACCTTCCACCACCCATGGAGATGGTTGAGGTGGACTGTATGGAAACTGAATTGCAGTCATTAGTCATCGACCTCAATCTTGTCATGAAGTTATATGATGAACTCAAAAGATCTTCCCTTGGCTCTACTCTGGTTGCCAGTCAACTGCAACTTCCTGGGATTGTTTTGTTGTTGACAAGGTTGTCCATGTGTCAGGACCCGATCCGGGGTCAAAGACACATGAATATTGTGCGTTGATGACCATGCTCAGTGACATCGAGATTATGACAACTTGACAACAATGAATGATCTCTACCTTGTCCATCCATGGATCTGGCCATTGCTTGACAGCAATCACGTGCTTTTACGTGCTCCGGCCAGGTGTCAGAAGACGACACGGGGGCTCTGGTTGCTCGCACAGCTGTTGCAGCCATTTGGGGTACTGTTGTTTGAGCACGTGTCGCAGGTGGAATACAAGCGGGTTGCAGCGGACAGCTTGATTATGGTTCAGATTCACAAAGACGTTTCATTGGATGATTTAATAGACAATATTTGCACGATCAACATACTGTAATTAGTCTTGACATCACCCTTGGCACCACTTTTTGGAGATTTCCACGACCTTTAGGGGTGGTTCCTTGTAGAGACCAAACCCACCCCAGAGGTTCCTCCATCTTTTATTCATCCCTGCCAAATCCAGATATGATCTCTAACCATCTTTCCACCTATCCTATGACCATCTCAGATGCTTTGAAGATGGTTTTGTGATTTATTACCAACCATCTTGAGCAATTATCTTTGCTGTGCACTGTCCTCACACTCATTGACTATCCTCCATCCATCCTCCATCCACTGATATCATTCACTATTCACTATGAGCTTAATTTAGCCAGACTGAGACATGTCTGTCATGTGTTTCCCATGATTATTTTGTGTGTTGACTGTCTATTATAACATTTATGTTGCATGTTGCATATCATCTCCTCTTTATTCCAGCATAATTTAAGTCTACTTTTGTGCTGAGAGCTGGCATCCAATTTTCTTATACTTCTCAGCACAGTGCAATGGGAATAGTAATTTCATTTCATGTTTTTGTGTTACTCGACTACAACCAAGACAGTATACCCACGTGATTATTTGTCAGTAAACATTAGTCATACAACAACATGTGCATAAAAAAGAAAGAATTGCATTCAATGGTAAATCACAATCATAGCCAAATTACCAAGACAAAACATATACACAACATACAACAACAAAAAGTACATCCTAGTTATTTCCAGATGAACCCCCTTGCACTTGTTCTGAATGCGCCACCTCTGTTCCATCCACATGATGGTTGCCTTCTTGGACAGGAGTGGGATAAGGCTGCACAGGCTGTCCATGATAGTAGAACACATAGGGATTGCTGTGGAATGCACCACAGTGGTGAATGTCACCCAAATATGCAAAGCTGGGATGGGGGGGTGTTAATGCTGGGCGTTGGAGTGTAGCACAGCATACACTTGAAGTAGTACAGAGACTTGTTGTGGGCAGAGCAGAGCGATGGTGTGTCTCACTACCCAATGCGCACACTTGGGACTCATGGAAGTGCTAAGTAACAATGCTGGATTGCGTAGAACTAGCTGGGGAATACAGGGCAAGGTGGGTAGCTACTTATACTAGCTATGTACTGCATAATCCTATGAGCGCAGTAGGAGCAGTGCTGCTGCATGCTGCATAAAGTGGGATCCACAGTATCATGGCTATGTGATGGTGGTAAGGGGATACGAGGGCATTGCATCAGGGAAGGAATGCCAAGGAGAGGAATGTGGTCCATTGTGGTTCCGAAGTGTGAGGATCAAAGAACAAAACAGAAACATGGTTCCAAAGGGTTCCAAAGAATTCCCTGTGGTTCCAGTTGAAAGTGAAAGGGTGAGACAAGGGAATAAAGTGAAACGTGGCTTCGAGGGGTTCTGAAAGGTTCCCTGTGGTTCTGATCAAAGGTGAATATAACTTATTGTGGTTTCGAAGGATTCTGGAACAGAAGTGGGAAACTAGGAGGGAAGGGATGACAAGTGTCTGAGAAAGACACAAGGAGAAACTATGAGTCCATAGACATAGGTAAAAGATGGGTCATAGGGGAAAATCGTAACAGGGGGACCTGGGAGCATGAAATTATTGTCAAACTCACCATATGGTCCCCAGGCCTTGTATGGCCCAAAGAATGTGCCAGGATACCCTTGGAGATGAGGATCAGGTCTCTGTGGGCCATACCACCCACCTCCAAAGTGCATGTGCTTGGTATGCTTCGTACGACCACTTTCCTGTGACAGGAGACCATCTTGCATTGGCACATGGGAGCCAACAATACCTGGGCCAGTCAAACCATCAGGAAGTCCACAAGTGAGAGCAACATGTGAAGGTTGGTATGGATTGTGCTCAAAAGTTGCCTGCGAAGTGATGTGAGCAGACATAGCAATGTTCCCATCCAAGTCATGATATTGCTCCACAAGGTCTTGCTCTGGCTTCGAGCTTTGACCATCCTTTAACTATGTATGAATACATCAGTGAAATTAAATCATGATGAGTATACGTACCATTCCTGCCCTTTTGACATCTGCATGACCCTCTTTTGCTGCAATAAGATTATCCAAGAGACCTGAGAGTGGCTCGTGATCTGTCACAACTACTGTTTCCACTATGGGCAACTTCAGCACTCTCCTTCGCAGACTAAATGGGTCAATGGAATCATCCTGACCCATCCTGGTTTCACCTGGTCCTTTGATGACAATCTTGGCTTGGGATGAACCTTTTGAGCATGTAGATTGATTGTTGTAGATGCCACCTCCTGATTTGCATCTGGAAGCTGGGGCTGAACAATCTCTGCCACGTGAGCATTGGTGAGCACTGGTACAAGTGTGGGCACCAGGAGCTTTGGGTTGGGCACAGAGGGACATTGTACAGGTATCTGAGTAGGAACAAGCACAGGCACAGGAAGTTCCTCCTCAGGGATCATTGTGAGATTGGAACCCATAATGGGCATGGTAATGGGCATGATGGTGGCAGTGGGAACGGGGTCTGCTTGTAACATGGCAATATCATTGACAATGGAGTGCACTGCTAAGGATTTGTTAGACACATATCTAAGTCAGAGCCCCTTCAGTCAATAATACCAAGAACTGCGACCAGCTGAGGTTGCAAATAGGCTGCAATACACGGCGAGCCGATGGTTGGCCGAGCTATAGTGAACATCCAAAGAAGATAGATGGGCCGACAAATATTGTAGCATGGGGTAGTAAATGTACTGATGTAGTGAAATATGAAACATAGAAGGAAATACATACAGATGGACAGATTCCGAATTCCATGGATAGGCCGATAGAGGATATTGCTGGGATATACCAATGGGCCAATGTGACATAGTACCAA
>JBBPLF010000914.1:0-13920 GCA_038089615.1 Aureoboletus auriporus
GGGTTGGCCTTGACCATTCACAAGCTTGTCCAGGTCGAAGAATGGTTTCACCAAAACCTTCAATGAAGACTCGAGTAAGTTGTGAGTCTTCTGCGTTGTGGTATAAGAAGAGATTGATGGTCATTGTTCTGTATTGCTACAGGTCATGAGTATTGATATCCCGGAACATCATCCCAGAAATACCTCTGAAATAACGTGTGGTCTCGATTGGAATGAGGTGACCCAGGGGTAACGGTGAACTTGAACGCGATCACGGACTGGAAACAGCGTGAGCACAACGACTCGCACGTGAGGACACAATTAATTTCCAGAAACGACGATATGTTTTGCTTGACACGAGAGGGGGGGGCTGTCCCTTTATAGCCTCTCTCTCCTCAAATCGGGTATGTTTTTGACACTCAACTCCGGTCCAGGCCGAATCTCAAAATCAAAGACAACAGTGTTTCAGGCTAGACTGATCATCACTTCCCCAATCATCAGACTGATCCTCCCTGCCCTCAATGGGCACGCAGGGAAAGTGGAGATGGCCCCTGGCATGGTCTGAGTTCAAGTAAGTTCCGCCTTGGGGCCACGATACGAGGTGGGATTCGATGGCGAGAACGAGAAAGGGTGAGGAAGGACGGGGGCCACGCAGCGAAAAGGAGAAGAGACCAGCGGGGCAGGAGAGCGTCGGAGGGGCCGTAGCGGGGGGGAGGTGGACTGTGCGGGGGAGGGAAGGCGGTGGTGCGGCACTGCCTAGTACGAAGGTCGCTATTGATTCGGTCAGCCACGTTCAGACGGAGGGGACGACGTGCATTATCGTATAAACCACACCCACGATGACTCATCGCCCAGTTGCTGAGAGTCACTGGTAACGGCAACTAGTACTGATCGACGGCCGGACTCGGGTTGGTCACCAGTCTATCCGAAAGCGCCCTCGTCTGCTGACTCGTTTCCTGTCCCAGCTCCAAGGCGGCAGCTGTACGAACTTGAACGCACAACATACTGACGTTGCTTGCGAAAGGGGCTTCATAATGGGCCGCTCCATCCTGTTCCACACCTGCCAACATGGCCCTTCGATCTGAACGTTGGCGACCGACGTGACCCACGCACGGCATATAAATATAATAGAACATCAACAGACCGGAGCAGACCCCAGTGGAGCAAACTCGTTCGGGGATATACTCTAAACACCTTGTGGTATAACATCCAAAATTTGTAGAGTCTTTCTCTTCTTACCAGGAAAGTCCAGGATATAAGGCTTTACTGCCACCTGAGCCGGCGTACTCCACCTTCCATTTTGATGCTTAGAGATAGAGATCATTTCTTCCTTTATTCTAGTCGACCTTGACCACTGACAACCTTGTCCAGGTTGAAGATATGCTGTCTCAAAATCTGGGACCCAGACTTGAGTAAGTTGTGGGCTTCCTGAACCTCGGACGTAGTAAAAGAAGAGATTGACAGTCATTGTCCTGTATTGCTACAGCCTATGAGTATTGACCTCCCGGAACATCATCCCAGAAGTACCTCTGAAATAACGTGTGGTCTCAATTGGAATGTAGATGACCCAGGGGTAACGGTGATCTTGGACACGATCACGGACTGGAAGCAGCGTGAGCACAACGCAACGACTCGCGCGGGAGGACACAATGACCTTCTTGCTTGACACGAGAAGGGGATTGTCCTTTACTATACCTTCTCTCTCTCTTTAAATAGAGCATGTCTTCAGTTGTGACAGTCAACTCCGGTCCAGGCCGAATCAAAACCACGGAGAGCAGGGTTTCAGGCTAGACTGATCATGGCTTGACAATCATATGACCGATAGGGCAGAATTGGGATTCAGTGACCGGGTTCGGCGGAAGTTCAAAGGACTTCGAGCGTTGCTTGTACTGGCAAATAATCGAATGGGAGCTCAGGATTGAAAGACTCGCACCCGAATCCGCTTCTTCAATTTAACCGTGCGCCGAATGGCAGCCCAAAGCGTGCAGCAAGCCACGTTGCTCATGTATGTGGGGCTGCAGAAGAAATGCAAGCTCAGGCCGCACCACCTCGTGCTCGATCTGACTATGATCTGGCACGGTGGTGGTGGATGGTGCCATCTAGGTTGTCCGTGGCGACGTATCCAATTGTTGTCACATCCGTCCACCTGTCCAACTCATTCCCAACAAGGGAACTGGTGGTGGTGGTCGCGCTGTCCTTAATTTGGATTGAGATTCGGAGATCTGCTGTTAAAATGAGAGGAGATCGGGGGTACAACGGCGGTTACACACGTATGTACATGATGGTTGTCATCGCGGTGGTATACATCAGTGACGGACGGAACGGGAGCGGGTGGCCATGACATGACATTGCCGTCTCGTCGTCGTTATCGTCAACGCGTCTGCCGTGCTTG
Source organism: Aureoboletus auriporus (assembly GCA_038089615.1). Classification (NCBI taxonomy): domain Eukaryota; kingdom Fungi; phylum Basidiomycota; class Agaricomycetes; order Boletales; family Boletaceae; genus Aureoboletus; species Aureoboletus auriporus. Next base: position 2,372 of record JBBPLF010000914.1, read on the forward strand.
GCAGATTTGATGAGATGACGGCGCAAGCGGAAGCTGTCTTGTCATTCATGACTTTCCCCTCCCTCGAACCTAGCTTGCGAGGGCGATGAGGGGATCTACATGCAGGGGAAGGGGAAGAAACGGAGTGAGGATAAAACGCCCGCATGCGTTCAAGTTGAGTTCTCGTCTTGTTCTTGCGTGATGATGAATGGCCTAACATGTCGGCCTGGGCGGAAAGAGAGAAGATTCCATCGAAGCTACGAAACCATTGGCATGGTCATCCGAGTGGATGGCAAAGTCGGGGCTACCTAGGACAGACCAGGAGGCAGGACGGGATTCGTCAATGCTATAGAACGGGCGATCGCCGGTGGGTAAATTAGATGGTCAGGGACAGAATCCACGTCAGAGGGCATCATAAATGTTATAATCAGAGCCGTCCGTCGTGTTGAAATCAGAGAGGCTAGCATGGTAAGAAACATCCGTCACAGGAGGGACCGATCTCATTTGCTTCGCAACTCGGCCATGAAACCTGTGCGCTTTGACGCATTCAAACTGGATGTCCATCGCGAAGACGACCCCTGGCCTGGTCTGGGTCCAAGTGGGTACCGCTTAAAACCACAATGTAAGGTGGGATTCAATGGGGAGGACGAGAGAAAGGGAAAGAAAGGGCAAGCAGGGTGCACCGCGAGCCACGCAGCGAAAAAGAGAAGAGACGAGCGGGGGAGAGGAGCGTCGGCGAACGTCTCTGTCAATTGGGTCAGTCACGTTCATACAGAGGGGACGACGCGCACTATTATCGCAAGCGGTTGTACATCGTAGATATTGATAAGATGACCGCCATCTATACTGTCTTCACTGTAGAACAATGCGCTGTCATAAACGAAGGCAAGGTAGGAATCTAACTCTCTAGAAGCATCACAAAAACCCAGCTACTGTAGCGGGAATAATCAAAGGTTTCAAAAAAATATCTTCGTGTCTCCATTACCAGCCGAGAATCTATACTATGGAAGTCCGGACCATCGTGCTCTATTCGGGATGATGTTTTTAGACTCAGCGTACTCGGCATGAACGCAGGAAGGCGAATTGCGTTTCTGCCATTGGGATCAATGAGACCCTCGATCACCGCATCGGCCGACGGCCTGATGTACTTTAGTATATGGCGGCCTGGGCCTTGCATGTACATTGGATCGAGTTCGAGGGTCTCGACTCACAGGTCCCCCAACGTCCTCCCTGTCCGACATCCGCCCAAATAGGGATCTAGAATATCCCCAAGCGCCTGTGTTGTCGAAACACTTTGATCAGCTGAAGATCGAGATGATCGTCGTCCACCGTTGTCCTGCATGTTGACCAGTCAACACCTCCGGTTCAAACCAGTCCTCTGTCAAGGACTCTGTGCATGACAAGCAATTTGTGTAGTCATGCTCCCAACCTTCTCTTCGTCCTCGGCAGGCTGCGGACAAGCTACTTCATTCTTATGTGTCTGGTGCTTTTTTCACTCGCCAACGCCCACTATGCTTGCAGTCGAGCATGCCTGTTTCGAAACACAGCCTGTAGGTCTGCCGGGAAAGCTTCTGGCTTTCACTGGAGTGTACTAGTTGGCCTCATTGATATACGCTTGAATGTCAGTGATTCCACCAAATATGCTGCTCTGGATGTCATGTGGTCCCCCACGACTTTGCTGTAGTGTCAAGACTGTAATATTATAGTGGTGTTCACAGTGACAAATTTTGGTATGAAACCCTATGAAGCCCTAGCTAAACCCTAGCCTGCAATTTGACTGGATCTGACCTGGTGTTTAAACTCAGCTGTGTTGGCACCGACGGCACAATCATCCGAGCTTGCTTGAAAGAGGCAGCATTCAATCGGAGATCTAAAATTCCTGTTCTCCACTTTCGCATTTATTGTTCAATATACCTTGTTTCGTCGCTCAACAATTTTGGTTGCTGTTTGGGCTAGAGTGGTCAAAATCTCCCTGCAGGTGGAGCAGTAGGGAATCAGTGAGAGGGAAGATTGCTGGGAACTATTTTTTCTTTCTCTGTGCTATCTAGCATCACACAGCTCCACATTGTCAATGATATACTTAGAATTTTTTCAAGCAAGCTTGGGTGGTTGTGCCGTCAGTGCCAACATAGCTGAGTTTAAACATCAGGTCAGATTAGTGTTGTGCTGGCCCGGCTTGGCCTGAAAGCCGTGGCTCGGGCCCAGCTTAGGGGGGCTCAGGCTTTGAAAATTTCCAAGCCAGGCCGTGAGCCGTTACAGGCCCCTAACAACGGCTTGGCCCAGCCTAGGAGCTGGGGCTTAGGCTCAGGCCATGGCTTGTCAGTCATTGGATGAATATATGTGCAAAATCATTATACAGTATGTATTACAGGTCCCAATTGTACTCGTCACCTGTATCATCACCTTCTTCATCAGACTTTGCCCTTTCTTGAGTCTCTGCAACCACTGACAGGTCCTGCCGAAATAGTAAGTTTGATCTTGATGTGCACTTGTGGAATTGAAGAGCTTCGACGATGTTGGCCTTGAGATTATTGCGCAGCTTTGTTATGGTAATGCCAGCAGATGAGAATACACACTCAGATGAAACAGAACTTGACATGATGGATAGAAAATTGCGTGCCAACAACCCCCAGACTGGATACTGCACAGAGTTGATGCTCCACCATTGGATGATGGACAGTTCACCAAGCATTTCTTGTATGTTGAGGTATTCGTGGAAGCCACACAGCTATGGCCTCAAAGGGTCTTCACTCTCTCTTGCAGTCACCAAATTGGCTTTGTCATCGCTATCATCTTCATCCATCAGCTCTTTCAAGAGCGCATGGACCTTTGGATGGTGGCACGTAACTGAACATGTCCGGTTTGCAACATGTGGCACCTCCCTTGAGTTGTTATACATAGCATGGTAGCATTCCTCATATTTTTTTTATGTGAACCCCTATGATCTAACATATCAAGTTGACAATGACGCACCAAGGTTTCAGCATGGCACATTGCATCATCATACAGTGCTTCACCCTAACTCATATGGATATAATTGAGTTTTTGGTTCGGATCAAGTAGTATAGTTTGTGTTTTAGTAAATTGCTGTCGGATTGTAGCTTGGGATACTTACTCATCGCAATGATATATGCATCGGATGCCAATGTACGGTCATAGTAATTGGATATCTTCTTCAAGCCAGCTTCAAGTGCATTGGTGAATTTGCTGTATTTCTTGTTTCGTGCGCATGCTGACCACACCTTATGGAGTGCTTCCAATGCAAGCAAAGCCATGTGCAAAGTGGGCTCATGCTCACTTGAGAATGCATGCTGGGCATTTTCAGCATACTTTGGGAGTTATTGTCAGTATTTTTATCAGGATGTGTAGCAACATCATACATACTGCCAACAATGTCAACACATGATGGATACATTAATATTTTCCGTTTCTTGCCATGCAGAGCCTGAGGACGTGCAGCTGCCTTGAGGTTTGCTTGGCGATGCGAGCTAAGCTTTAAATTGGCAGCATTTTCAGCGCATGTGACACGTGTCGAGGGGGCTGAAACACGTTTTGGCCAACGAGGCTGTTCAGGGACTGGATCTTTGTCAGAATTACACATTCGCTGGGTATGTTTGGTAATAGGTGAGCAATCGGATTGGCAGAAGGAAATGAAACCTTAAAAATTTAAGTCAACATGTCTTTAAAAAGTAATCAGGATTTACCGGCTGGGATCAACCTCCAAAATGAGGGCTTCTGGGCTTCCGACAGCTGGGCTGGGCTTCACAAAACCCCAGGCTGGGCCTTGGGCCATACTCAGGCCCCTATGATGGCTTGGCTTGGCTTGGCCTGGCTTTAGGAGGTCTGGCTCAGCCTGCTTCCCGGCTTGAAGCCGGGCCAGCACAACACTAGGTCAGATCCAGTCAAATTGCAGGCTAGGGTTTGTTGAGAATCTTGGTATTCACATTTAATATTTCATATTACATAACCAAGATTCTAGGCCTGTCACATGACATGTCACCTGATTGCATGACACATTTACTTGTGTACATAATCAGAAACTAGACCTGCTGACATATTCGCTTATATACAGGATCTAGACCACTTAGTCATCACATGTGACTTTGAAGCTTTTATGCTATTCATTATGAAGTCATATTACTTCAAATGACATCATAGATAAGAGCAACTTACACTATTGGATGTCTTTATAGACTCCATAGCTCTCTTTATGCTATTGGTTGATGTTCATATATCACATAGCTTATTTAGGAGGTACAGCCACTGCTGTAGACATATATAAGGCTGGCCTTTCTAGCCATCCTTTCCTCTTTTCTTTAGAGTCTTATATAGCGATTTTCGTTACTGAGCCACCTCATCCTGAGCTGTTCCACCAATCCACTCAACTACTCCCTTTGACTCTATAGTTGAAGGCTCTACGTCTTGATTATCACCTATCGGTTTTTCCTACACTTATGTGTGAGTTGATTCCCACACGTCCTTCCCTTTCATACCTGCAACTTTGGGTTTAATCCCGAAAGGAGCAGTATCTGGTGCCACCCTTGACAGATGTGGATGCATAGGAGTTCAACCATCAATGTGCAATTGTTGGGCCACTTTGAACAGCATGGGGATTTAGCTGACTTGCAACAAGTAATCTTGGTTTTGGAGAGATCTATGAGGTCCATTTCACTATAGGATTACTGATACCTCATAGGACTAGTGAATCTGTTTCGTCAGACTGCAGCACCAGATTGTCAGGAGGCTATGTTGCACTATGCAGTTGGGCAACTGAGGGAGGACAATGTACCATTTGAACATTGGTCTTGGCTATTTTGTATTCAAGATCAAGTGGATATACTGTTACAGTGTCTTGAGTACGATTATTTACTTGCTTGATCTCACCTACATAGTTATAATATTACAGTCTTGACACTACAGCAAAGTCGTGGGGGACCACATGACATCCAGAGCAGCGTATTTGGTGGAATCACTGATATTCAAGCGTACATCAATGAGGCCAACTAGTACACTCCAGTGAAAGCCAGAAGCTTTCCTGGCAGACCTACAGGCTGTGTTTCGAAACAGGCATGCTCGACTGCAAGCATAGTGGGCATTGGCGAGTGAAAAAAAGCACCAGACACATAAGAATGAAGTAGCTTGTCCGCAGCCTGCCAAGGACGAAGAGAAGGTTGGGAGCATGACTACACAAATTGCTTGTCATGCACAGAGTCCTTGACAGAGGACTGGTTTGAACCGGAGGTGTTGACTGGTCAACATGCAGGACAATGGTGGACGACGATCATCTCGATCTTCAGCTGATCAAAGTGTTTCGACAACACAGGCGCTTGGGGATATTCTAGATCCCTATTTGGGCAGATGTCGGACAGGGAGGATGTTGGGGGACCTGTGAGTTGAGACCCTCGAACTTGATCCAATGTACATGCAAGGCCCAGGCCGCCATATACTAAAGTACATCAGGCCGTTGGCCGATGCTGTGATCGAGGGTCTCATTGATCCCAATGGCAAAAAGGCAATTTGCCTTCCTGCATTCATGCCAAGTACGCTGAGTCTAAAAACATCATCCCGAATAGAGCACGATGGTCTGGACTTCCATACTATACTGCTCATCTTCCCGTGAAGTTGGAGGCAAGGATCATATAAAGTTTATAGAGTCAAGTGTTGAAGATGCAAGCACGTCCATCAGGGGCTGCAGATCTTCTGTTGTCTGTACCTAGAAAAATTAATGTTTCAGTCAATCGATCTGTTAATCCCGTGAATCGCTTACTGTAGTTAGTACTTGAAAATATTCCTCCCGGCTATGTTTGGATATATTAATGAAATGGTAGCCAGCACAAAAGAGTGGCAGCGATGCAAGCAGGCAGGAAACATGTCCATTACCATCCTGGGTTGTTTGCAGTGCATTTCATGACATACATGAAGAGGACTCAGTTATGAGTGGAGTGTACTAGAACAAGAAGCAGACTCAGTCATTGTGATCCAACAAGACTGTTATTGGTAATTACCTAGAATGAGAAGTGGACTAGGTAACATCAGCTACAAGTTAGAGCCTGTTCAGTAGCCATTGTTAGCTAGTTGTTAGCTAGCTAGCATTGTTTGGTCTGTGACAAAATGACCAGCATCATCTTCCATAGTTGTAGCAGAGATTGAAGTTACTCAGAGCCAAGCTTGTGCAATTATGAGACAATGACTAATTATGTAAGCCTGTAAAGTGAGTGTTATGCTCAACTTGGGTAGAGGCAATTGTAGACCTGGTCAGTTCAAAGGTTCTGTCTAGGACAAACATGTTGAGAATCTTGGTATTTGCATTCTGCACTTCATATTACATAACCAAGATTCTAGGCCTGTCACATGACATGTCACCTGATTGCATGACACATTCACTTGTGTACATAATCTGTGACTCAGACCTGTTGACATATTCACTTATATACAGGGTCTAGACCATGATGTCATCACACATAACATTGAGGCCTTCATGCTATTCACTGTGATGTCATATTACTTCAGATGATGTCATAGATAAGAGCAACTTATGCCATTGTTAACACTGGGCGTCAGAATGTAGCATAGCGAACACTCGAAGTAGTTCGAAGACTTGTTGTGGGTGAAGCAAAGAGAAGAGACATCTCACTACCCAATGCGCACACTTGGGGCTCGTGGATGTGCTAAGTAACAACACTGAATTGCGTAGAACTAGCTGGGGAATACAAGAGAAGACTGGTAGCTACTTATACGATGTACTGAGCTGCGCTATCCTGTGTGCGCAGCAGGGCTATGTTACTGCATACTGCGTAAGGCAGGGTACGCAGTCACAGGCTATGTAGATGAGTAAGAGGAACATGAGTCATCATATAAGGAGAATGATGACAAGGAGGGATAGTCCAAATAAGGAAGAGTAACTCAACGGAATTAGATGAAATGGAATTACCCTAATAAGGAAGGGTGGCTCAACTGGAATAAAAGCATGACTCTACCGGAATTCCAGTGTATCAGTTGAAGGGGAAAAGGTTTAGAAAACTAGCAAGGAAAAGAAGATAAGTGTTGAGCGAAAATACGAGGGGAGACGATGAGTCCATAGACATAGGGAAAAGATGGGTTATAAGGGAAGATCGTAACATTACCCCCCTCGTAGCGCTGAAGCACCTGCTCTGTGATCTGGGCCGTCGACATCTCCCTCATTGACCTCGTAGTTGGTGAAGTTGAGGTTGCCATCGAGAAAGCCGTCATCACAGTTGAGCCCGTTGTAAACCAGGCAATGGGCACAAATGTGTCCATATCTATCACACTCCCCACATTGTCTCCTAGGGCATTTGGCCTGGATGTGTCCTGGGGCGTGTTTATGACACCATGGACAGATGTATTTGCCGCAAAAGATACGGACATGGTCTGGCTTTCCACATTGGTGGCAGCGGAGTCGTTTCTTGGGGGGACGTTCGGGGATGCGGGAAGTGTCGACATTGATAGGGTCTCATGAAGTGCCCGCCCCATCCAGGGATGCTGATCTCATGCCTCGAAAGAAGTGGAGTATGGATCAGAGAGTGTCTGACAATGTGTTCATAGTCACTTGGGGGAGTCTGGATGGTAACAGGCTCTCATGGTGAGCAAGAGCTCTTCGTTGCATGTCCTCAGGGGCAGGAGTGGGGGATCAGGTAATGACCGGAGAGTCGTCCAAAACATCAGGGGGAGTAGGAGCATGAGTGTCGATTTTTGGGGATTCCGGAATGGAGATTGGAGCGGGAAAGTATGTTCGCTCTGGGGAACGAGGAGGTGGGACCTGGAGAACAGGGGAGGGAGTCCTATCTACCATCACTGGTGTGTCTAAGTGAGGGTCGAAAGGTATGGTGCAAGGGGCATCTCCAACATATACCCTATACTCATGGACACTCAGGATGTCGAAGAATGGTTCTACGATAGGCTGAAGTAGGTTCTCGTCGATGCGATCTACAAGATGCCCAAACCCTTCTTCGTAGAGGAGATTGAGAATGAGGGAGCATGCCTCATCTACCCCGGTTTGCATAGTGGATATGAAATGTTCTGGGGAGTCATGAGGGATGAGCTGGTGGGCGGCAAGGCGGATGACTTGGTATGTGTGGAAAAGGAGACATAGGTCCTTGGTTTTCTTATCATAGTTGTAGCGCATGTCAAGTTCCATACGCAGGGTGAGGGCAGGGGTGGTTAGGATGGAGGCAAAGAGAATTCTTCACAGGCAAGGGGGTAGGCGGTTGGAGCAGATATAGTAGGGATAGGGTAATTCGAGGTGGTTCCTTTGGGCCATGAGGGATTCGTAAGTACCTCTAGCCATGATGCAGTTACGGTGGATGGTCGATGAAGGGGATTGTTGGGTCATGATTCGTAGTGCCAGGGGCAGCCGCTGTATAGTCTGTTGCAGAAGTATTGATGTTTGAGGGGGTGAGATGGAGGGAGGTCATTGCGATAGAGGAAGAAGAACTTGTAGAAGGGGAGACCTGGCTGGAATTCGAAGTTTCTTTTTCTGAGCATTTACTGGGGAAAGTCCTTTGGTTGGGCGGACTTATATTCATTCAGGAGTGTTTGTGCGTGTTGGAGATTTCCTTCCGGTTCCCAGGTATTTTCTGCTGCGGAGTATCCTTTCCAGGATATGAGATACTGCCTTCGTCCTCATGTTCCCCTGTGTGAGAGGATGTTGTCTATCTCATACTCCTCTTCTCTGCCAATCAGCTCGGGCGGTGGATCCAAGAAGTTGAGGCCGTGCTCCACAGTCTCTCGATAAGGGGATAAGAGGGAGGCATGGAAGACATCATGAATTTTCCAGGTCGGCGGTAGTTTAAGGTGATACGACACAGGGGAGATGACCTGTGTGATTTCAAATGGTCCTTCTCGTTTAGGGGATAGTTTCCTTGATAGGTACCACAGTTGGAGGTTTCTTCCTTCTAGCCAGACTTTGTTGCTGACTTCCCAGGGGCGGAATTTAGAGGCGGTTCATTCCTTCATGATCCATTGGGTCTTTTCATGTGCAGCGAGGGCTTCCCATTAGGTTTCCTCTAGTTCCAATAGGCGAGTTTCTAGGGCAGGAAGGAATGTCTTTCCGATTGGAGGATAGGAGCGAGGTTCATATCCCAGGATAAGGGAAAAGGGGGATTTCAGGGTGGAAGAGTGGACAGCAGAGTTGTGGGAGAATTCTGCCATGGGGAGTAGTTCTGCCCATTGTTCAGGATGTCCATTACAGAATATGCGTAGGTAGGTCTCGAGTTCTTGGTTTACTCTCTTCATTTCTCCATCTGTTTGGGGATGGTATGCAGACGAGAGTTTTAGGTCATATTTAAGGAGTCTGGTGAGTTCCCATGCAAAGGTGGAAGCAAATTGAGGTCCTCTATTAGAAATACAGTAGTCGTAAAGCCTGTAGTGTCGGAATACATTTGCGAAAAATAGTTGGGCGATTCCTGCGGCATCAATGGTCTTGTGACAGGGGATGAGGATTACCCCCTTTGTAAGGCCATGGCCGACCACAACCATGATAGAGTTGAAATTAAGGGAAGGTGGGAGATCTGTGATAAGATCAACAGAAACCTGTTGGAAGGGGCGAGTGCAAATTGAAGGAAGAGGGGTCAACGCCGGAGTGGTAGGGTGGGTATTGACTTTATTGGCTTGACAGGTTGCACATCCCTGGACGAATTTGCAGATGAAGGTAGTCATGCCAGGCCACCAGTAATCCTGTTGCATGAGGTTGGTGGTACGGAAGATTCCACTGTGTCCGCCATGGTCACTTTCATGGGTAAGGCAGACAAGCTCTTGTCATGCTGGTTCTGGGATATAGAGACAGTGTTTATAGTGTAGCATTCCATCCATGTAATCCCAGTCCTGCAGGTGGGATTTGGTGATTAAAAGGGTACCCTCATGAAGTGCTTTGAGGGCAATGACGACTAAAGGATCTGTTGGGGTCGATTGAGTGATCTTCTCGACAAGAGCGAAGTCAAGGGTGCGAATGAAAAGGTCTTCAGGTAGGAGGGTGACCTCCTGGTTGTCCTAGGAGGTGTCCACAATGTCTCGTTGGGATAAGGCATCCGCAGGTCCTATTTGGGTGCCAGGGACTGGGAAAAAGTGGAGATCAAAATCTTGGAGGAAGAGCATCCAACGTGCCTGTCTCCTTTCTGTGGTTCTTTGAAGTATGCGAGGTTTTTATAGTTGGTGATGACTGTAACTGGGAGTCCGGTCCCCTGTAAGTAATGTTTCCATTCTTCTAGGGCACAAATAACTCCTAGGAGTTCTCAGTCGTAGATATCATAGTTTTGTTCCATTGGTGAAAGGGTTTTGGATAGGTAGGCACAAGGGTGAAGATCGCCATTACTGTCGGTTTGCATGAGGACAGCTCCTATTGCTGTTAGGGAGGCGTCTGTCATGACAGTGAAGGGTTTCGTGATGTCGGGCATTTGGAGGACTGGTTTCTGTGTAAAGGTTCGTTTAATGGCAGAGAAAGCTTTGTCACACTCCTTGGTCCATTCCCACTTTGCACCCTTTCTGGTTAGATCATGTAATGGTTTTGCTTTAGTGGAAAAATTGGAGATGAACTTCCGATAGAAGTTGCAAAACCTGATGAATGATCGAACTGCTTTGACAGACTTTGGGGGTTGCCATTCGTCGATGGCCTTTAGTTTTACTGGATCCATCTGGATCCGGTCCGCTCGGATGATCATTCCAAGGTACTCAACTTCCTCCTTGTTAAAGAAACACTTTTTCAGTTTCAGGGACAGTTTGTGTTCTCTGAGCCTTTGTAGGACTCGGCATGTTCATTCCTGATGTATTATTGGGTCATTGGAATGGATGAGGATGTCATCCATATAGATAATGAGCCATCTTTCGGCTAGGAGATCCGCAAAGGTATGGTTCATCAGCGCTTGAAATGTTGCTGGGGAGTTACACATGCCAAAGAACATTACAGTTGGTTCAAAGAGGCCCATGGGCATTATGAACGCGGCTTTCCACCTGTCTTGTGGTTTGATAAGGACATTGTTATATCCCCATTGGATATCCATTTTGGTGAAAATGGATGACCCCTTGAGTTGGTCAATAAGATCAGAGATGAGTGGAAGTGGATAGGCGTTTTTGATGGTGTGAGAGTTAAGGTATCAATAGTCCTAACAGGGACATACTGATCCATCCTTCTTTGGAACAAAGAAGAAGGGGGATGCTTGTGGGAATTTTGACGGGACTATTTTTCCAGACTTCAGATGTTCATCAATGAAGTCTTTGCAGGCTTCCCTCTCCTTGGGGTTTAAAGGGTATACCTTGGCTACTTTGGGTACGAAGGTGGTATTGAGGTCCACTCCATGGTCAAATGGTCAAGAGGGTGGTAACTCATCTCCTTCTCGTTCAGCAAAGACATTCGCGAAGTCTTTGTATTCGGGTGGAAGCGTCTCTTCTTTCTTTCTGTTCTTCTTGAGCCACAAGTTCGGTGGCAAGAGTGGTTTTCCTGATGAGGGTCTCTATTCTTTTGTCAATTCTTTTCCTCCACGACTTGGCTATCCTTTCATCTGGGTCCAGTTCCAGATATCGGACAAGATATTTCTGACATATTGCTTTTGGGAAATCAT
>JBBPLF010000915.1:0-13911 GCA_038089615.1 Aureoboletus auriporus
CCCCTGACAGTGCTTTGCTTTACCCACGTCAGTGCCGGGGATGTCAGTTGGGGAAAATGCATCAAACGACCTTCCACGAATCCTCCAAGAGGGCTCCTCGTCCTCTTGCTCTGGTGCATACTGACCTAGTTGGTCCTATTCCAGTGCAGCCACAATTGGGCTCGCACTACGTTCTTACTTTCATCGACGATTACTCTGGCTATGCCCTCATATCTTTTTTGTGCTACAAATCTGATACTTTGACGCAGTTTACCGATATGGTTAACTGGGTGGAGACCTTCACTGGTCAACGCCTTACCTCCATACATTCAGACCGAGGGGGTGAATTTATGGGACAAGACTTCCAGGCGTTCCTCACGTCTAAAGGAGTTACTCATCAAACTTCCGTCCCTAATACCCTTCAACAAAACGGACGTGCGGAGAGGTTTAATCACACCATGTTGGAAAAAGAAGCAGCCATGCACCATCATGCCTGCTTACCGAAAGCGTTCTGGCAAGACGCTCTCGAGACTGCTGTCCACATCTACAATAGGCAACCCATGCGTCAACTTGGTTGGAAGACACCCATCGAGCTCTTCAAACTCGATGGAGGCAAACCAGATGCTTCTTACTTTAGGGTCTTTGGATGTCGTGCATATGTCTTTATCCCTCCAGAATGACAGGCTGACAAGTTGTCTCCGAAGTCTGCGGAAATGACATTTGTAGGGTATGAACCACACACCAAAGGATGGAGATTTTGGTCAAAGAGGGATTGAAGAATATTCGTTTCTATGAATGCCACGTTTGATGAAGAAAACTTTACGCATTGTTCCAAAGATCAAGACAACGACCGACTTGCCCCTATTCCTACATCTTCCAATGAAGATTATCCTACTACGAATCCTAGCAATGACGACCTTCCTTCAAATGACAACCCATACAACGTGGATCCGGAACCACAGGGTGATGTCATGGTGCTGCTACCAATGCCACCAATGCTTGGAGACGACCTCCGTCCTGGATTAGCACAAGGGCGAAATCCAGGACATCCCAACTTCTTGGATTACAGGAGTAGCAATGGCTCATCTACTCCTTGGCCACCTTTCCCGCAATCTCCATGGAATGAAGAAGACACACTCCCTTCATCTCCACTGCTCCCACATACAAGTCCTTCTCATATGGTTTCACCAGAACCTACATCCCCTATGAACATATCTCCACAACGGCCTCAACCAGCTGAGGACCACCATAGAGGTTCTGTTCGTCATCCTTCCCCTGCAATATGGCAACCTCCACAACGAGGTAGAGAACCATTGCAGTTATTCCGCTCTCGTCCTCATCAGAATCGTCAATCCTTTGACGAACGCTCTTGGAACCAACCATTGAGATGATCTGCTCGTAATCCTCAACCGAGGATTATCCCCAACAACACCTACGGAGATAGACATCCCATAGAGATCGAGCGAGATCTACAGAGAGACATTCCCCTGGAACCTAGCCAGGAGGAGCAACAGAACGATGATAGACCTACGAACGAAACAGAAGACTTAGGAGAGATGTACAGCAATAAGTGGATGAAACACCACTTCTCTGTCACTGTCACATCAGGAGATTGCACTGTGCCTAAGCAATACCACGATATTGCTAAGCTCCCAGCTTCAGAGAGAGAAGACTGGTATCGAGCATGTCAAGATGAGATCAAATCTCTGCACGAAAGGAAAGTTTGGGAACTAGTTGATCTGCCAAAGGGACATCAAACCATCAAAGGGAGATGGGTATTTGCTATATGCTCAGGCAATCGCGTCAAAGCTTGCTTCATCACAAAAGGATTCACTCAAATCTTTGGAATGGACTATGAAGAAACCTTTTCACCTGTAGCCAGGTTCGAAACAGTTCGTCTCATGCTTAGTCTGGCGGCTCTACACGATTGGGAAATCAAAGCCCTTGACATCAAGACAGCATTTCTCTTTGGAGAGTTAGACAAGGAGATATACATGGTTCAACCTGAGGGTTTCATTCAAAAGGGCCAGGAATCTAAAGTCTGTCGACTTCGGAAGGCCATCTATGGTCTTAAGCAAGCAGCACTGCAATGGAACAAGCAGTTGCACCAATCCCTCTTGAGCTTTGGGTTCAAACGATCCATTTCAGACTCAGGGATTTACTTCAAGCTCAACGGACAAGAGATCATTATCCTTGTTATCTATGTTGACGATGCTCTTTTCATCGGAAGCAACAAACCCTCTGTCCTAGCACATAAGTCACGTTTCATGAAGAAATGGGAATCTCACGATCTAGGAGAAGCGAAGGAGTATCTTGGCATGAGGATTACCAGGGACAGAAAGAAACGTACCCTTATCCTCAATCAGACCAAATATGCCAAGAAATTGGTTAACCACTTTGGTCAGGAGAACTGCAAAGAAACCGCAGTACCTCTTCCTACCGGCTACCTGCCGAGACCCAACTCTGGCGAAGCATCTTCCTCTCTATGCAGTCGTTATCAGTCGATCATCAGATCACTGCTCTACATCATGCTTGGAACACGTCCCAACATTGCATTTGCTGTCATCAAGATGTCCCAGTACTCTTCCAATCCTACGGAAGAACACATACAGAAGGCATTACATATCATACGCTATCTATCCCACTCACAATCACTCTGCATCGTCTACTCTGGGACTGGTGACAAGAATGGCCTTATCGCCTACTCCGATATGGACTGGGCTGGAGACGTTGAAACATCACATTCTACCACAGGCTATGCGATCTTCCTTGCAAACGGAATAGTCTCTTGGCTTTCCAGACAACAAAAGCGTGTGAGACTTTCTTCCACAGAAGCGGAATATTGTGGTATGACGGAATGTGCGAAACAAATCCAATGGATTCACAATCTCTTCGGAGAGATCCACATATCCCTACCACCTACACCTATGTGTTGTGACAACCAAGGTGCTACATATATTCCTCGCTTCCAATCCTGCACAAGAAGGACGAACCAAACACGTCCAGATACCTGAACACTTTGTTCGAGAGGCTATGGAATTCGGTGAAATTGAACTCTTCTATGTTCCCACCAATTCACAGTTTGCAGACATCTTTACGAAGAACCTTGAAAAGATCAAGTTCCAAGAAGGAAGAAAGATGCTTACGCTCAAACTGTTTCCTTCATGAAACAACTCCACGTTCACAATGAACAGCAAGGAGGAGTGTTGAGAATCTTGGTTTTCTTATTCATATTTCATATTACATAACCAAGATTCTAGGCCAGTCACATGACAAGCCACCTGATTGCAAGACACATTTACTTGTGTACATAATCAGAGACTAGACCTGCTGACATATTCGCTTATGTACAGGGTCTAGACCACTTAGTCATCACACGTGACTTCGGGGCCTTTCCGCTATTCATTATTGCGTCATATTGCTTCAGATGATGTACAGTAATAGATCAGAGCGACTTATGCCATTGGATGTCTTTATAGACTCTGGATAAGTCTTTTACGCTATTGGTTCTTACTATAGATACCGTAGCTCCTTTTATGCTATTGGTTGATATTCTTATATCACATAGCTATTTTTGGGGGTACAGCCACTGCTGTAGACGTATATAAGGATGGCCCTTCTGGCCATCCTTTCCCCTTTTCTACAGAGTCTTATATAGTGATTTCTCGCTGGAGCCACTACACCTCTGAGCTGTTCCACCTCCACCTGACTACACTACCTTTGACTCTCTAGTCAGAGGCTCTATATTCTCTTGATTACTACCTCAGGATTTCTACCTGAAGTGTGAGTATTCCCACACTTCGTAATCCCTTAACCTGCCACGTTCAGGTTGATTCCCGAAAGGTGAGGTCCATCGGTAGGCAGCTATCGTATGTACCAACAGCACCAGTCCACACGAGAATGGTCACATCACCTGAACCTGTGAGAACATACTCTAGTTTCCAATGATATGACACTGGTTTGTAAACCCTGTGTAAGCCCGCCCTCGAACTTATGACACACATTCCTTTCCCCTTCCCCATATTCCTTTCAATATTCCTTTCCCGCTTCATACCATATTCCTTTTCCCTCTCCACATTCCTTTCTCTCTCAGAACACAAATGATGTAGCCCCTCGAACAGTATAGTATATACCCTAGAAACCAGACATGTACAGTATCTCTTTTTCTCCTGTTCTTTCTCGCTCTCCAAAATATACGCTCATCCTCTTCTGATCTGTCCGACTGCACCGCTTAGTGTTCCCACCCTCACGATGGGCTCACACTTTTTTTTGAAGACACAACGAGTGTACCCTGAACGTCTCCAAACTCCGAACATCTCTGACACCTACAACCTGCAATGTCGCCACCATCCCGCCCAACATCAGATACCGAGCGCGGCTCGCCGCCGCCGCCACCCTCTCCATACACATTTCTGCCGACCGATCTGACGACTCTGAATCGGAAACACACTCTCCGCTCATCGCCACCTCACTGCCCCGTTCATCACCACCATTGTCCGCAATTTCAGGTGATTCTCTACCTGATTTAATTGACATATCCAACACGGATTCCGATATAGCACCAAACATCTCCTCGGACTCTTCCGACTCGTCAGAAACCCACCCATCCTTTATCAACACATTGCACACCAACATGGCAGTCAGCAAATTTCAACAGAGTGCTCCCACTAAACCCCCCGTCCTTTCGGCTGGTGACATCTCGCCGGAGGTGCTATGCAAGTGGGAGATGGGGTGCCTACAATACTTTCTCCATAAGTCAATCACAGCCGATGAACAAGTTGCACGCATTGCTTGGGGGCTTGCCAACCCTCAGATTCAAGAATGGTATTCAGTCGACTTGGTTCGCTTCAATGCCTTAAGTTTCGCAGCCTTTATGGAAGAAGTACGCACCTACTTGCTACCGACTGACTGGGCCACCGACCTTCACCTCAAAATGCTCATGTCCCAACAAGGCTCCCATCCATTCCACAAATGGGTTGTCGAAGTCCAGACTCAAAACTCGCTCCTGATCAACGACCCGGCACACATGAATGATGTTAACCTTCATCATCATTTTGAAGCTAACATGCAGAAAGACCTCGCTCTTGAATACAGGATGTCGACAGCCAAGAACGAAACCATCCTGCGCAAATGGATCGAATTGGTTAAGAAGCTTGATGAAAAATGCCTTCGCAATACCCGTGCTATGCATGATACAATTGAAGCTTCGCTCCGTCATGCCTCAACAGGGTTGCGTTTTACTAACTACATGACTGGCCCCACCTACACGGGCTCTGATCGACATAACCACACCCCGGGCGGTACACCCTCCTCCTCGAATACCGGTCTGATCAGCTCGACCTCTACCCAAGCACGCTTGCCACCTCTGATGGACGACGAGCACAAGATTCTTCGTGATTACTCTGGTTGTTTTAAGTGCCACCTTCCCTTTCAGACTCACACCTCCCAGAACTGTACCAATGGTTTCCCTGACCCAACAACGTACAAGGTCATCACCTTGAATGACCCTCGGCTCAAGGCTGGAAAGAAGACAATGAAGACGGACACCGTCTCTGCTGTTCAGAACAATGATACGGTTGCTGTCGTCATGCCATCCGCTGCCCTTGGTAATGGGTCCGACTCTGGTGATGACTCGGAGTGCATTCCCCCAATTTCTATCTCTTCTCTTTTTTGGCAATGTTTGGCCAATGGGCCTTTGGTTGACGAACCCCTTGTGGTCAATGCCCTTATTGACAACGGTTCATCCCTAGTTTTGATTGAAGAATCCCTTGTGCAAACTCTTGGCTTGCGTGTCCGCACCCTCAAACAGCCTCTCTCTGTCGGATCTGCCTTTTCCTCCCCTGCACTTGCAGGACTTTCCTTGTCTCATTATGTCAAACTTTCCTTGTCGTCTCTAGATTTTCGTTTCCAAAGTCGCACTGTTCGCGCTATCGTCGCTCCTGGCCTGTGTAGCCCACTCATTCTTGGCATTCCCTTCCTTCAGCACAATCACATTGTCGTTGATCACGCTGCACACACTTGTATCTCGCATCCTTCCGAATTTGAATTGTTATCATCTTCCTTGCCTCAGGACACTCCCCCTCCTGTCTCGCATCCAATAACCCTTGCAAAACGACATCCCTCGCCTGTTCTGCTGTCAGATTTCCCTTGTCCTGCTAGCGTTATGCTGACATCCGACCTTATTACCTCGATTCAACATTGAATTGCGGCACTTGCTTCCATTGAGGACTTACAACAGCACAATCACAATATGAAAGCTGAATATGTTGATCGCTTCCCAGACGACATTCCCCACTGTGATTCCCTACCTGACGACGTTCTTTTTCAGGTACAACCGTGCGACACCAACAAGCTCATTCGACTTCGTTCATACGATTGTCCCAAAAAATATCGCGAAGCCTGGCATACCCTGCTCCAACAACACATTGCTGCTGGCCGCCTTCGCTTCTCCAATAGCGAACACTCTTCACCCTCATTTATCATTCCTAAAGCGGACCCCACTGTTCTTCCTCGGTGGGTGAACGACTTTCATGTCCTGAATGCCAATACTATTCCAGATAACCACCCACTTCCTCGGATTGAAGAAATCCTTTGGGACTGCACCAAAGGTAAGATCTTTGGCAAGATTGACATGACCAATTCTTTCTTCCAGACCAAGGCCCACCCTGACGACATCAAGTGGCTCACGACTCACACACCCTGGGGTTTGTATGAATGGACTGTCATGCTGATGGGTGTACGTAATGCCCCTGCCATGCATCAATGCCGCATGTCCAGTGCCCTTCGTCATCTGATTGGTAAAATTTGTCATGTGTACCTGGATGACATTATTATTTGGTCACAGACAGTGCAGGAACACGAAACTAATGTTCGCCTTGTTCTTAATGCTCTTTGTCAAGCACATCTCTTTTGCTCGCTCAAGAAAACCTCTCTCTTTAACACTGAGGTAAAATTTCTTGGACATATTGTTTCTGCTCAGGGCATCAAACCCAACCAGGGTAAGATTTCACGCATTCTCGACTGGCTGCAACCTCGTAATGCGAACGAAGTCCGATCCTTTTTGGGCCTGGTTCGGTACCTGGCCGACCACCTTCCTGACCTTGCAAAATACATGCAAATTCTGAACCCTCTCACAACCAAGGCAGCCGACCTGGACTTTCCCCCTTGGTCGCCGGCTTGCCAACTGGCCTTTGATGGCATCAAACGCCTTGTCACCAGCCCTGTCTGTCTCACCACTATCAATCACAACAATCCAGGCGACAACCGGATTTTTCTCACCACCGATGCCTCCGATTACTGCACAGGAGCAGTGCTCTCATGGGGTCTGGATTGGAAATCTGCCCGCCCTGTGGCCTTTGACTCCAGTCCCCTCCGCGGTGCCGAACTCAACTATCCCGTCCATGAAAAAGAACTACTAGCCATTATCCGTGCCCTCAAGAAGTGGCGTGTGGAGCTCCTGGGTAATCCAGTCATTGTATACACTGACCATCATACATTTCAGAATTTCCACACACAACGGGACCTCTCCCAACGCCAAGCTTGTTGGGCTGAATATCTTTCCCAGTTCGACCTTGATATCCAGTATATAAAAGGCGAAGACAATGCTGCTGCCAATGCCCTCTCCCATCGTCGGGACGAACCCGATTCATCCATCCTGAGCACGATCCCTGCGGTCACCGTTCATCAAGGCCTATACAATGTGACCTCCCTACTTACTGGCAATATTGTGGCCACCACCTCTCCGATTTCACAGAGCAGTATTACTCATGATCGCTCTCTTACCCTTGACATTCTCAAAGGGTACACTGACGATCCCTACTGCAGAAAACGTTTCTCATTGCTCGGCTCCCTGCCCGGGCTTGTTGAACACAATGGACTCCTGTACTGAACGGACCGGCTTGTGGTCCCTCGTGTTAACTCACTCCGCGAATGGCTATTCCACCTTGCACATGACGCTGCTGGTCATTTTGATGCCGACAAAACCTATGCCTCACTGCATGGTGCCTTCTATTGGCCCAACATGCGACGTGACCTGGTGGAATCATACCTCCCAAGCTGCACTGCCTGTTTGCGCAACAAGTTGCCCACCACTGCTCCTGCTGGACCTCTTCACCCTCTCCCTATCCCGGATCACCATGGCGACTCCGTTGCCATCAACTTTATCAGCCCCTTACTGGAAGACCTGGGGTTCAATATACTCATCTCCATGACAGATTGGCTTGGCGTGGACATCCGCCTCGTTCCTTGCCGGGATACCATCACCGCCCCACAATTGGCTGCCCTTTTCTTCGACCACTGGTATTGTGAAAATGGTCTTCCTCAAGAAATCATATCAGACCACGATAAGCTTTTCCTATCTCATTTTTGGCGAAAGCTGCATACACTGACGGGTGTCCAACTTAAGATGTCTAGCAGTTATCACCCTCAAACAGATGGCACCAGCGAGCGAACAAACAAAACGGTGAACCAGTCACTCCGATTTCTGGTCGATCGGCATCAGAAGGGCTGGGTTAAGGCACTGCCTCACGTCCGGTTCAACCTCATGAACACCGTCAATGCCAGTACTGGTTTCTCACCGTTCCAACTACACCTCGGACACTCCCCTCGGATGATCCCACCTATCTCCCTCCCCTCTACTGACACTCCTGAGACCTCCGAGTTCAATGCACAATCCTTCCTCTCCCGACTACAATTCAACGTCCTGGAGGCTCAGGACAACTTGCTGCATGCGAAGACGCTTCAAGCAACAGCAGCCAATTGTCACCGATCAGCTGAGCCCTCCTTCGCCATTGGAGACATGGTCATGCTGTCGACCAAGAACCGTCGACGTGACTACCTTGCTGGTGGCAATAAATGTGTGGCCAAGTTCATGCCACGTTTCGACGGCCCCTATGAGATACTGGCTGCACATCCTTCCACATCGACATACACCCTTCGTCTCCCTGATTCCTCCCGTCTCTCACCGACTTTCCATGTCAGCCAACTCCAAGCCTTCCATCCTAACAACCCCACACTTTTCGCAAACCAAGCAATGCCCCGTCCCGACCCCGTACTAACGCCGGACGGCAAGCTCGAACACCATATCGAGAAAATCCTGGATGAACGAAAGGTAGGTCATGGCCGACAATACCTCGTGAGATGGGAAGGTTTTGGAGCAGAGGACGATGAATGGCTGCGCCGAAAGGATCTTGAGGATTGTCAAGCCCTGGATGTCTGGGAGGCAACCTTTTCTTCATAGGGTGGGCGGGTGTAAGCCCGCCCTCGGACTTACGACACACATTCCTTTCCCCTTCCCCATATTCCTTTCGATATTCCTTTCCCGCTTCATACCATATTCCTTTTCCCTCTCCACATTCCTTTCTCTCTCGGAACACAAATGACGTAGCCCCTCGAACAGTATATATACCCTAGAAACCAGACATGTACGGTATCTCTTTTTCTCCCGTTCTTTCTCGCTCTCCAAAATATACGCTCATCCTCTTCTGATCTGTCCGACCGCGCCGCTTAGTGTTCCCGCCCTCACGACAGGCTCACACCCTGATCACAGTATAAATCCTCATATTTCAGTTGGGACATAAAAACTTACTGGACAGCCAGAGCATGAAGGCCTTATCTGCTTTCACGACCTCGTTCATGGCACTCGTTGTCTCAAGAAGCATCGCTGCAGCACCGTTTATGTTATCTTCGGGGTATAGTGTTTCAGTTGATATCCAGACAGGATTGAAGGCGACAATGAACACACCTGAGCTCGATGGCTGTCACTGAAGGTGGGCGCGAAGTGCCCCATATTCTAGTTCAAGCCAACCGTTGCCCGTTGGGAATTGGCGAGAAGGATGCGAATTTCTTGGTTAGTTTTCTCGAGATCTGCCATTTGTCCATCAGCCAAATACGGATAGAAAAAGACCAGGCAGGCAGGGGCCAGGTTGCCAACGACGATAATTTAACGTACTTGATTTGGTATCCTGTATGCGCAGTAGCTCTTCCATGCAACGAGGTTCTTGGTTGGTTTCCTACTATATTTGTTTGTTGAGCTGCGCGTTAGGAATCGGCAAGCTTAGTTGCTGGACCGTTGTGTCGAAACTTGGTAGCTTTTCATCTAAGAAATGGATGTCAAAGCATGGAGACACTAATCTAAGCACACTTCAACGATCGTCCTTCGGAATATGCTCTTTCAGGTTGGATCACCTGCTCAAGGAATGCCTGTTGTTACCGAGTGATAGCATTGTCAAGGTAACAAGCAGGATGGATGTTACGGGTACCCGGAGGGATAATTTTCTTGCCTCCAGCGACCACGATGTCACGGTCTGTTGAGATGGCCATCGACTGGATGCTAAATGTATATGATATACAAATTTTATCTACTTCCGTGCAGTTGGGTCCGAGAAGGAGACCGACTCATGTTCGTCACAGGCGACGAGAAATGTCTCGTTGCTTGCCACTGGCAGAGCAATGAACGCAAGCCAATTGTTGCTGTGGAACGCCAATTTTAAAACCGTTATCCCTGCGGATGCGTCAGGCAGTGGATGTACACCGACAAAAGTAAAAAAAAGTCACTCTTGAAAAGTGACGGCAGTCCCCAAAACGGATTGGGAGGGGAGTGGACAGATTTTGGTACGAAATGTTGTTATTACTGTGTAGAGCAGATTCTTGAGCGCCATCCAGTTGAACTTCATCCCCTTCGAACTGCTTATGCATTGGATGATTTATTGTGGGGTTAGTCATAGTAGTAGGTCAACTTTGGTCCCAACTTGGAATGTGCTACTCGGGATAATCGTTGAATGTGACTCCATCCGATGCATGAAGCTTGCGAGACGCATTCAACGAGACATCAAAGAACGAGGTCAGAGTGTGGAAGGCGTACTCAAACAACAACTTATTATCAGGCGACGACTCGGACCTAAGGCCTAAAGCCTAAACAAGTATGCAAACAAGGGGGACTGGTGGTCTAGTGGACGCGCTACCTTTCCTCTGGGTCCGACAACAGCAGACTCGGCCAGTCGTGGGTTCGAATTCCGTAAAAACCACTAGGGGGTTTTAGTGGGTAGTGGCGGCGCCAGCCGAGTCCCACAGTACTCCGTGAATCCTTTATGTCGGAGGCTCTTCACGTATGCCTCCGTAAACGGATTCCTCCCGAGAGTAGGCGTAACCGTATCCCCGGAACCGCATGGTAGCCTTAAGCTGATTAGTACCGAATTGAGCCTGAGTGCCTCTTTGCTGGCAGTGACCATTGTGCCCTGTGCCGTGCATTGTGGAACTAGACTTGTCAGTTGCCCTTTGCCGTTGTGCCTCTCAAAAAAAAAAAGTATCCAAACAATACCTTCGTTATGTCACACCGTTGCGAGCTGCTTCGATCTTTTACACGACCCACGGTGTTGACATTAATCATTCGCCGACTCAAGATGGCCTTCATCATGTGGAGGTCAATCCAAGAGGAGCAAACATATCCTACATGCAGAGAACAGAAACGAGATAAGTCTACACGTAATCAAGTAAGTCCTTGGGACTCTGATGGAGCAGGGGTACCACGGTGACGCTTTGCACTCAGCTCAGGCGTCGGACTCGCCGAGCGTTTGCGACTCGTTGGCAATCCCCGAGAGTGTGCCAATATATTTTGTGAGTCTCTGAGCTGACTATTCTTTATCTGCTCCTGCCTTTCCGTGGCGTCGGAACCAATACGTAGGTTTTCGTCGGCCTTGTCGTCCGCAGGCCAATTACTCTTTTCCAGAGCTTTTTGCATTTCATCGATGAAGAAGGAGGAAGATTGTAGGTGGTGGTTATCTCTGTCAAAAGTACCGAGCGCAGCGCGAAACAGAGGAAATTTCCCATCACTGGCAGGCCGGTCGAGAAATGCGTTTATTTTCATGCGTTCTTCAGTTGTAGGTGGCCATGCAACACGGAGCAACATCAAGTCCTCGGCACCGTCGGCAGCCCAAGGAGGAGGCTGATAAAGAGACCGGAAGGACTCGCTCAATTTTTGAAGAAGCAGATAAAGCGGTGTAACTTTTTTAGGCTGAAATTTCTCTGACGGATAATTTGCCGAAGCCAAAGCTTGGGACTTCATTTGTCCACCCCTGTCAGGACGTTTTCGGCAGACGGAGACTTGATCAAATTTGAGCATGTCGTCTCTGCGATCCACGGCATCATAGGTGTCGATAGCAGGGACGTAGCGCAACGTCGTCCACCCGAGGACATGCAGAAACGATTCGAGATCATCCCTGAGTGTATGAATCGCCCCAGGGTTCTTCAGTAGATATGCAGACATAAATTGCCATGTGCCCTAACATGATTTACCGTGATCAGTGGAGGACTAAAAAATATGTACAGAATGACATACCGTGCGGTCAGGTCGCCGACTTCCACTCTCGCCCACCTCCTTTGCCATCTCCCAATCGATCAACAAGCCTTTTCCTTCGATTGTGATGATGATGTTTCCCATACTGACATCACGATGCAAGATCTTCGCCTTCTCAAATGCATGCGAGTGAGCTTCCAATAGATGTGAGCATACAATCCCTATATAACTCAAAGTAAGCATACCTTTCAGGGCACCGAGGACCACTTCTACAAGTTGTTTCGTGCAGTTGAACCTGAAGAGTACACGGCCTACAGTCGGTTGTGCGAGCCGATAATGTTGGAACGGGGAAATCGTTGGCTTCACACATAGCCACGGCGCATCCCGAAAATCTTGTGTTCTCGTCTTGCCACCCTCGACGTCACCCCCAGCCACATGTTCCGGGATGTTTGGCGTCTTGTGCTTGTACAGTATCTCATAGATCTCGTGTTCGGGCTTGAACTGGACATTCGGGTCGACAGATAGGAATCGCCAGGTATCCTTCAAGTAGATGGTCCTCTCTTCAGACCACGGATCTTTTTCCACCTCGTCATCCGAAGACTCAGGCTTGCCGCACAGCTCGGCCCCTTCGGGAATCCAAACAACGGGCAGGCTACGCGAACACCGGCTAGCAAGCGATCGATTTTCCGTTGGAGGCCTAGGACCATAGGCATACCCCTTACCCGTCAACTTCAATCCCGGGATCGTATATCGATACATCGGTGTGTTGTCGTCTATGCCTAGCGTCTTCCGGATACGCGTGGCAACCTTAGGTAGAAGCTTCCCAGGTTGGATGGATACGTCGTGCCCTCGGCCCTCGTCAGAGAGGTGGCTGAAACGCCACAAAAATTCAGCCAGTATTTCCGGGCTAGTACGATAATTGAACGCAGCAGTGACGATCGTTCCACCAGTTTCCCATCGCAGGAATCGCGCGTGATCACCCTCGACTAGGATCGAAAACGAAAAGTGTCGGAATTGGGTGCTGTGCATAGCACCGGCATAGTGCGCCAGTTGCCCACGAATATCGTTCCCTTCCACAGTGTCTGGCGCGAATGATCCTTGCTCGATCGCCAAGAGACGTCCTTCGTCTGAGTCCGGCTCCGGATCCTCAAAGGCCACCCCGTATGTTTTTGGTTTGATCTCCCACCACATCTCCATTTGCGAGCAATCCGTCCTGGCTGGGGGTGCCACACCATCACGGTCCTTGAAGACGGAGATGTCTATCTTGAGGTGTAGTCCATTCTTTGTGTCTTCCCTGCTGCCTGTGTTCTTGGCCGTAAAGCCAGGCATCCATGCTCGAGTGGCATCGATCTGTAGGCGGGCATTCTTAGAATTCGAATGCTTGTAAATGGGTCGAGTACTCACCAAGGGTTGATACATGGCAGTCTCCACAACATCCTTGGGGACGCCCTTAAATGGGTCAGGTTCAAGTTTGGGTAATTTGTCCTCTGCGGGAGGGAGAAATTCCTTGAGGAAGTCGGCGGGTGGCATCGGGCCCAAAAAACGACCATCCATCTCTTTTCCGAGATATTTTCGAACCTCGTCGAATTTTTGGCGTTGGGATGTGAAGGACAAATCTGGACCGTACTTCTTCTTAGCTG
>JBBPLF010000916.1:0-13900 GCA_038089615.1 Aureoboletus auriporus
GAGAACGTGCCCTTGCCGACGAAGTATAACGAAGTCACAAGCAAAAATGCAAAAAGTGCCCAAATTCTGCACTTTCTGGAGAAAGAGACACTGAACCCGCTGGAACAAAGTAGAAGCGCCCTGAACTGGCGCCGAACTACGAGAAAGCACAACAATTAGGGTTTACACAAGGAAGCTCAGCAAGCTTCTCAACTATGTGAAGACGCGCCTGTCGAACATAGAAAAGTCTTTTTCCTTTTCTTCCCAACCCCACATGACAAAAATCCATCTTTTGCCCCTTTTTTTCACTCTCAAATGAAACCCCTGGACATTCCCCCTCATCCCTCCTCAACACCAACCCCCGAAGCAAACCATTCCTTTTTTCTTCTTTTGGTTTTTCAGCAGGTGCTTCAACCATAGATTGGAGGTAATGTTATGATCCAGGTTGACGCCCGGACAATTCATTTTTCTTTTCACCTTTCACCATACTTTCACCATCATCACAGAAGAAGAATGTCACACCTTATCACGGAGGAAGAATGTAGACGCCTAGGACAAGGGTCTACCCCTCACATTTGCTTACACGCCTTCACTCGCCAAGTCATGCTCCACTTGCCAAGTCACGCTCCACTTGTTGAGTCACACCACCCTTGATGAGTCACACTCATCCTTTCCTTACTTTACGGACCATTCCCCTCTCGTCATTACATCTCCCGATGATGACTCGCATCTTCTGATCCTATCTAGATTACCTGCATTGCCTTACGCAGCATGCGCAGCTCCCACTGCCCCACACAGCCTGCGCAACGCGCATCACCGTGCTGTATGCATCACCTTGCACAGCACACATTGCCCCGTGCAGCACACATTGCCCTGCACAGCACACATAGCTTACGCATTGCTTTACGCAGCACATACTGCGGCTACTGCCTTACGCAGCCTTCCAGCCTAGTATAAGTAGTCTACTCTCTTCACTGGCATTTCCCCAGCCAGTTCTATGCACTTGGATGTACTTCTCTCCTCTAGTACTTTTCTATGCAATATCTGGTCTCCCGAAGTACTTGTGTGTGACAATGCTTTGAGGTTCTCGTCACACCAACGTCTGGAGCCACGTATCAAGTGCTCTCAGTTCTCAAGAGGCGCTAGAGAGAGCAGTTATATCCTCAGCGTTATTTGTTCTACGATTCGCTTGCATGATCTCACAACAGCAAATCAACAAATCTAACAGATCTCTCCGGTGTACCTCCGGACTACCACAACTTCGCTGATGTGTTTAGCAAAAGAAAGGCCTCCATCCTTGCTCCCCATCGCAAACACGATCTGAAGATCAACCTGGAGGAAGGTGCTTCACCTCCCATTGGTACTACCTACTCCCTTTCCCCATCTGAGCTTGAATCCCTCCGTGTGTTCCTCGATGAGCACCTAGCAATGGATTTCATCCGTCCGTCATCCTCTGCTCACACTGCTCTGGTCCTCTTCATCCGCAAAAAGGATGGTTCACTCCGCCTTTGTGTCAACTTCCGAGGACTCAACAAGATCACGAAGAAAGATCACTACCCACTTTCCCGTATCACCGACCTCCTAGACGCTCTGAGCCGAGCAAAGATCTATACCAAGATCAATCTCCGGCATGCATACCACCTGGTCCACATTGCTGACAGAGATAAATGGAAAATGTCTTTCTGGACTCGCTATGGCTCCTATGAGTGGCTTGTCATGCCATTTGGTCTAACCAATGCTCCTGCAGCATTCCAGCGATTTGTCAACACCATCTTCGCAGATCTGTGAGATGTTTGTGTGATTGTATACCTCAACAACATTCTTATCTACTCTGAGGATATGGCCTCCCACAAGGAGCATGTCTGAGAAGTGCTCCGTTGACTCCGCAAACACAAACTTTACGCTAAGCCCGAGAAGTGCGAGTTCCACACAGACTCCACTGAATACCTAGGTTATATTGTCTTTCGCCCTCCAGTCTCACCATATCTTCAGACAAAGTCAAAATGATCCAAGACTGGCCAGAACCCCGGAAAGTAAAGGACATTCAGTCTTTCCTTGGCTTCGCCAATTTTTATTGGCATTTCATCCATAACTACTCCGATATTGTTGTTCCTTTGACTCGTCTTACCCGCAAAGGTACTCCATGGAATTTCTCCGACAACTGTCACTCCGCTTTCCAGACCCTCAAAGACGCCTTCACATCCGCTCCAATCCTCACCCACTGGTCTCTGGACACCCCGTTGATCGTCGAAATGGATGCATCGGACTATGCCATCGCTGGCATCCTTTCCCTCCAATGTCCGGATGACGAAGTCCACCCTATCGCATATTACTCTCAAATGCTTACCGCTCTGGAGCTTAACTACGACACCCATGATAAGGAGCTACTTGCTATTCATGAGTCCTTCTGGACTTGGCATCATTACCTGGAAGGGTCTGGCATCCCCATTGACATTGTCATGGACCACAAAAACTTAGAGTACTTCGCGACCTCCAAGCTCCTAACTCGCCAGCAAGCCCGGTGGTCGGAGTTCCTTTCTCAATTTAACATGGTTGTCTGTTTCTGCCCCGGACATCTTGGCATGAAACCTGATGCCCTCACTAGACACTGGGACGTCTATCCCAAAGAGGGGGATAAGGACTATGCTTGCATCAATCCTTACAATTTCTGTCCTGTTTTCACTCACAAGCAGCTCACTTTGTCCCTCTGAGCGACTTATCTTGCAGCTCCGGTACTCTGAGCTAGCACACTCTTTGATGTCAAGCAACTCCACAATAATATCCTCTCTGCACTCCCCTCCGACCCCGTCACTCTTCAGCACCTCTCTGCTACTGAACCCTCTGACTTCCATTGGTCAGTTGACTCCAATGGTTTCCTCCGTCTAGATGACCACATTTATGTCCCTGATTCTGATGATCTCTGTCTCTATGTCCTCCGATACAAACATGATCATCCCCTCTCTGGACATTTTGGACAGAATCGGACATTAGAATTCATTCGACACAAATATACATGGCCAGGAATCCGAACATTCGTAAAGGACTATGTCTCATCCTTCACATCCTGCACCCACACCAAAGTTCCTAGACACAAGCCATACAGACTCCTGAAACAACTCCTGATCCCCAAGAAGCCCTGGAACTCCATTTCCATGGACTTCATCGAACAACTTCCTCCGTCCTCTGGATTCACTTCCATACTTGTCGTCGTAGATCATTTGTCAAAACAATGCATTTTCATCCCAATACATGACACAATTACATCTCCAGAGTTGGCCAAGTTGTTCCTACTCCACATCTTTTCCAAGCATGGAGTTCCCTCCCATATCACCTCCGATCAAGGCTCCAAATTTGTGTCACACTTCTTCTGTTCTCTCGGCAAGGCCCTTGATATCCGATTATATTTCACCTCCAATTATCATCCAGAAGGAGATGGCCAAACCGAACGAATGAATCAAACACTCGAGCAGTACCTAAGGATCTATTGTAATTACCAGCAAGACAACTGGTCCAAACTCCTGCCCCTTGTGGAGTTCTCCTATAACAATGCTCTGAACACTACTACTGGAGTATCTCCGTTCTTCGCTAACAAGGGTTATCACCCCAACATAATGGTGCACGCTGAATGAGATCTCACCTCCGCTCGAGCACATGAATACTCCATCAACCTCGAATCCCTCCATCAATTCCTCTGTGAAGAAATGGCTCATGCGCAAGAGCGATATCAAGGCCCCACAGATGCTAAGCAGACTCCAGCACCGGACTTCAAAGTCGGTGATCAGGTATTCGTTAAAGCAAAATATTTCCACTCTACACGACCCTCCAAGAAGCTATCCAAAAAGAACTTGGGTCCATATGACATTATCGCTCAAGCCAGAAGTCATTTCTTTACACTCTGTCTCCCTGATTCTATGAAATCCATACACCCCATCTTCCATATTTCACAACTAGAACCCCCTGTTCCAAATAGTATTCCTAACAGAGTACAACCTCCATCTCTGGCAGTTGAAGTAGACGGTGAACCGGAGTACGAGATCTTCGAAATATTCGACTCCAAGTTAGACCGTTGACGCAAGTCCTGCAAACTCCTTTACCTAGTCCAATGGTCTGGTTATGAAGGCACTGACAAAGAAACGTCTTGGTTACTTGCTATGAAACTCAGACATGCCTCCGAGCTCATACAAGACTTTCACCTTCGTTATCCGGAGAAGCCCGGACTTCACAACTCCTAATTTTTTCGTGAACATATTTTATTGTTCAACAAAAAACATTTTAACACTACTCTACAATCCCAGCCTGCCACGCAAACTCCACATCCTCCTTATACATCTCCAATGTGGCCTCCGAACTTTCCTTCTCCAACTCCGTAATTTCATCCTTATCCATCTCCTCGCCACCCTCCAACTTGTCCTCCAACTTGTCCTCTGACTCCAAAACCCCTCCATAAATCTCCTCCACCTTCAACTCCACAAGACGCTCTATGAGCGTGTTCAGCCTGTCCAGGTGCCTCGCCAGACTCTTCACTATCTCCATCAGGATGTCGACACCCCAATCCTCTGTCTTGGACCTGCTGGTCCCTGCCTTTGCCGAACTCTCCATTTTCATTGTCACTTTCCTCTTCCTCTTCTTCGGCTTCTCTGTTGCCTCCTCCGAGACAACCTCCACACTGCACTTAACCTTCACCACCTGGCATGGCTTGCATGCCATGGATTTCCCACCTCTGGGCACGCACTCGTACCCCTGATCCACACACCGAGGGCATGCTGTGTCCTCCGTGTCGTCCTGGACCCACTTCTTCCCCTTGTCTGAAGATCCAGCCTCCATGCTCTGTTGCACTCAGACCTGCTCCACCTACGTTTGTCAGCAATGAAGGATACTAAGTGTAGTTTTGCTTACCCTTTTTTTGGCTGCCTCTTTGGCCTCCTTGCGGTGCTGTTCCTTTGCCACCTCCTCTGCCTTCTGCTTTGCCTCCTCCACCACCTCCCTCAATCGCGCCTCCTCTGCCACCTTCTTTTCGGCGTGTCTCCTCCAGCATTCTTCGAACTTCGCCCGACATATGGCATTGTCGTCATTGTCGTCTTCCGCGAACTGCATGTTGGACCAGGTTTTGATGGCATTGATGTCAAGAGGAGTCAGCACAATTTACGAAAGAGCTGAGCTCTATGTTATTGATTGAACTCTGTATGTCCAAGGCATTCCATCCCCAAACGGACGGACAAACTGAGCAGTTGAACTGCGAATTACAATCGTTTTTACATATCTTTACCCATGAAAAACAAGATGAATGGGCAGATTGGCTAGCCATCGCCCAGTTTAGTTATAACAACCACGTTCATTCCACCACCAGTACTTCCCTGTTTTCGTTGACAAAAACATACGAACCACGCATGGGTATAGAATCCAAAAACTCTTCTTCCCCCGCAGCAACAGAATTTGCCACTAAACTTCAAACAACACTTGACAACCTGAAGAAGGCCCAAGCAGACATGAAGAAACACACGGACGAGTTATGCTTCAATGCACCTTCCTTCTCAGTCGGACAACACATCTGGCTATTGACCTCCAACCTCCACCTTCCCAGGTAGTCTAAGAAACTGACAGAATGCTGGATTGGACCCTATTTAATTATGGCTATGGCAGGACCAAACAACTACATACTCGCTTTACCCAAAACCATGCGCATTCACCCAATGGTGAATATAAGCCACATTAAACCTTATATTGAAAAATTCCCCTCACAACCTTCATCCACCCTGGGGCCAGTCGATGTAACCGACGAGGGATATGAAGAATATGAAGTAGACTATGTCGTCGACTCTCATCTCCAGCATGGGTGCATCGAATTTCTCGTCCATTGGAAGGGCAAAAACAAAGAAGATTACACATGGGAACTGGCGTCTCATCTTAAAAACATGAAAGCATCTATTTTGGACTTTTACAAGTCTCACCCCTCCGCCCTGCACAGGCTCAACATGACGCGCACTCTCTTTGATGGATTCTTTCAACCATTTGAAAATCTGATAATGGTCGACAATCCGTCTTTCTTTCACCTGGAAGTCGAGGACTAGAAGGGGGGTAATATTGTCAATTTTATGCTTATCTAAATCCTCCTTGATCTTATCTTATTTTATCTTATCAGATCATCTTTAATCATTTATCTTTTGAACTTAGCATCTTTCAAGTCACGGACCACTTTGATTCACACAGTCACGTGACATTCTTAGGTAATCATTCCAGAACATTCCATGATGTCATACCTTAGGGCAGACATGTATAGCCACATGCGCACGGACCATAGCACAGCACTTGTAATAGTATATAAACCAATGCATGCCAACGAGGAACT
Organism: Aureoboletus auriporus; assembly: GCA_038089615.1. Lineage (NCBI taxonomy): Eukaryota > Fungi > Basidiomycota > Agaricomycetes > Boletales > Boletaceae > Aureoboletus > Aureoboletus auriporus. Next base: position 6,326 of record JBBPLF010000916.1, read on the forward strand.
TCAGTCAAGTTCTTGTTGAGCTTTCCCCTCATCTTAACTTCTCTCTAAGTCAGTATCTTTTGTGTGCGCCTGTGTCCAGTATTGGATTAGGGTCAACAACAGTTATACTGCACAGGCTGCAACTGTAATGCATGCTCTTGGAATGAAAGACTTTGCTTGCATTGTGCATACTTGCAGCTTTCTTTGTTTGATGCATGTTTTGTCCTCAATGGACCTTCTTAGATGAAACAAATGTTAAGGTACAATGCTGTGCCTACAGACAAGTCTGTATTAAAGTGTCGGACACTGTCCAGAAGTCTCAACTTCAAGAAGGTTACATAGGTGTCCCTTGCATTAACCCTCACATCTGAATATAAGAGTCAAAGAGATAAAACATGTCTCAAGGGATGATGAGGAGTGTGCAGGTATGTGATAATGACAGTCAAATTCTTCTGTTGTCGACCCTAATCCAATACTGGACACAGGCACACACAAAAGATACTGACTTAGAGGCAAGAGTAGATGAGGGGAAAACTCAATGAGAACTTGACTGAAGTTCCTCATTGACATGCTGTTAGAACGACAGAAACAGACATAACTCCAGTGATGTCTGGAGTGGAGCCTCAGCGGGACTTGTTACAGTTTTTCCTTATAACCCATCTTTTCCTTATGTTTATGGACTCGTTGTTGCTCCTCGTCTTTTTGCTAGGAACTTATCTTCTTCTCCTCACTAGTTTCCTTCACCTTCTTGACCTACTAGTTGAGTCACGCTCTACTTGTTGAGTCATGCTTTACCTTTTCTTACATAATGGACCAAAACCCTCCTCGTCATCATTCTCCTTATATGATGACTTGTGTTCCCTTACTCACCCAAACATAGCCCGTACTGCCCACATAGCTTTATGCAGTGTGCAGTCACATAGCCTCTACTGCGCACACCGGATTGCGCAGTCTCATACATTGTATAAGTAGCTATCAGACTTAGCCTGTATTCCCCAGCTAGTTCTACGCAATCCAGCATTGTTACTTAGCACATCCACAAGCCCCAAGTGTGCGCATTGGGTAGTGAGACACTTCTTCTCTTTGCTTTGCCCACAACAAGTCTCCGAACTACTTCAAGTGTTCGCTGTGCTATGTTCCGATGCCCAGCGTTAACAAAAGAACTAGCTCTTCAACCTCATCTCTGTCTCCTGACAGAAAGATATGCCCACCATTTCTGGACAAGGATCTCAACGAGGACGGATCATACATCCCCCTTCTGATTCATCAGACAAAACCCCTATGCCAACCGCACTCTTTGCATTCCCAGCACCAATCCCCACTGAGGATTGGAGAGTCCAAGAAGCACCGCCAATCCATAGACAAATGCCACCCCCACCACCCGAAGAACCCCACTCTGACATCGAAATGTCAGATCATGGAAGCAAAGACATAGAAATCAAAGCCGGACTCCCAGCAGATTTCTCTGGAGATCCGAAGGATGCTATATGTTGGAAGATGGCCATGACAGCCTACTTCAATATGAACCAAAAGTTCTACAATGAGAATGCCAAGGTCTTAACTGCCCTCACAAAGATGAGCAAGGGTCGAGGAAGCGCCTTCTCCGAATCCATCTACATGCAGCTTGCCAATAACACAATAAAGGATCTCACCTTTGCCAAGCTCATGGAACTATTCGAGAAGACCTTCTTCCCCTTCGACTACAAGAACCAAGCCAGGGACCAGTTAGATAAACTAGTGCAAATAGGGAAGAGCGATGCTGGATATACCAACTACATCACTGCCTTCCAGGCCGCAGAGGCCATAGCAGGAATAGACGACGAATTAACAAAGATAAACTACCTCATGAAAGGACTGGATCCAGACATATCCACAATGATCCTCTCCATCAACCCCATCCCTGATAAACTCTCCGAATGGCTTAGGCTTGCCGGAGTATTCCATGCTCAGAACAAAAGGATTGAGGATCTGCGAAAGGGACAAAGGGTGGACTTCCAAAACAAAGGAAGACCTACTAGAGACCCTAACGCCATGGACATTGATGCCATTCGCATCAACTACACCCAGCTTTCACTGGTAGAAAGGGCAGAACACATGAAAAACAACAAGTGCTTCATATGCCACCAGGTAGGATGTCACTCCAGGAATCACCCCCGAGACAACTGTTCTGAAGGACAAGGAAAGAGCAACAACTGGGCCCCTCCTCGCCCGCAGAGGAACCCCGCTAGAAAAGAACAGGTCAGGAAGACCAAGTTTGAGGAGTATCAGGACACCTTAAAAGAAAGGGGTGTTACTGAGGAGGAACTCGTACGCACACTCAACATCCTCTATGACATCAACAAACTGGAAACCGTTGCCACAACCCGGGTTGAAGAAGAAGAAATCCCAAAGAAGGATTTTTAGATGAGAGGAAAGGGTCGACGCTCTCCAATCCCAAAGTAATAGCTCCTGTGTTCTTGTCTAATCCAAACAGTGAATCTATGCGAATTCCTATTTCACTGTTCGAACAAGAAAATGACCAAATCATTGACATATTCGCCCTTATTGACTGTGGGGCAAGCGGAGATTTCATAGATCGCGATCTAGTAAAGAAGAAAGGATACAAACAAATCCGACTAGATAAACCAAAGAAGGCACAAAACACGGACGGATCCCCAAATACTGGAGGAATCATTCGCCATAAGGTGATCCTTACTATCCGGATCAGAGGAGTGAACGAAAAAGGGAATTCCTCGTCATTAACTGCGGAAAAGAAGACCTAATCCTCAGAATAACGTGGCTCCAAGAAATGAACCCCTCAATAGACTGGGCTACTGGGAAGGTCATCTTACCTGACAAACCAAAAACCCTGCAACACGACTCCCCAAAGGCAATATGCCAAAGATATCTCGTCCGATACCTGGAACTGGATCCAGATGAGAAGATAGCTAAGATGTGGAGAAAAAGAATGGACAAAAAGATAGAGGCCCTCAGAAAAACAATGCTCGCCACTGAGCTTGCATCCCAAGAAAAACCTAAAGAAGAAACACTTCCACCAGAATACAAGGACTTTGCTGATGTCTTTGCTGAACGAGAGGGAGACGAGTTACCACCATCCTGACCATTTGACCATGGAGTAGACCTTGACTCAACCTTCATACCAAAAGTGGCCAAAGTGTATCCTCTAAACCCCAAGGAGAGGGAAGCCTGTAAGGATTTCATTGATGAACATCTGAAATCCGGGAAAATTGTCCCATCCAAATCCCCACAGGCATCCCCATTCTTCTTTGTACCAAAGAAGGATGGATCTGTACGTCCATGTCAGGACTATCGATATCTCAACTCCCATACCATCAAAAATGCCTACCCACTTCCTCTCATTTCTGATCTCATTGACCAACTCAAGGGATCATCCATTTTTACCAAAATGGATATCCAATGGGGATATAACAATGTCCTTATCAAACCACAGGATAGGTGGAAAGCTGCATTTATAACTCCTATGGGACTGTTCGAACCAACTGTAATGTTCTTCGGCATGTGCAACTCCCCAGCAACGTTTCAAGCCCTGATGAACCACACCTTCGCGGATCTCCTCACCGAAGGATGGTTAATCATCTACATGGACGATATCCTCATTCATTCTAGTACACCAAGAATGCACTCGTCGAGTCCTCCAAAGACTTCGAGAACACAAACTATCCCTGAAGTTGAAGAAATGCTTCTTTGACAAAGCAGAAGTGGAATACCTCAGAATGATCATTAGAGCTGACTGGATCCAGATGGACCCAGTCAAATTGAAAGCCATAAATGAATGGCAACCCCCAAAATTGGTCAAAGCAGTCCAATCGTTCATTGGGTTCTACAATTTCTATCGAAAGTTCATCTCCAACTTCTCCACCAAAGCAAAACCGCTACACGACTTAACAAAAAAAGGAGCAAAATGGGAATGGACGAAAGAATGTGAAGAAGCCTTCCTAGCCATCAAGCAAACCTTCACCCAGAAACCAGTCCTCCAAATGCCCGATGTCACAAAACCTTTCACCGTCATGACCGACGCCTCCTTAACAGCTATAGGAGCTGTCCTCATGCAGAACGATAGCAACGGAGACCTACACCCTTGCGCCTACCTCTCCAAAACCCTATTGCCTGTGGAACGAAACTATGATATCTACGATCGAGAACTCCTTGGAGTTATCAGCGCCCTAGAAGAATGGAAACACTACTTACAGGGAACAGGACTCCCAGTAACGGTCATCACTGACCATAAAAACCTCATATACTTCAAGGAACCACAGAAACTTTCCAGAAGGCAGGCACAATGGATGTTATTCCTTCAAGATTTTGACCTCCACTTCTCCCCAGTACCCGGAACACAAATAGGACCTGCTGACGCCTTGTCTTGGCGGGACACCGTGGATACTTCCACCGACAACCAAGAGGTTACCCTCCTCCCCGAGGATATTTTCATCCAAACCCTCGACATTGCCTTAGTCAAGAAAATTGCTGAATCCACCCCCTCGGACCCATTGGTCATCACTGCCCTGAAAGCACTAAATGAAGGCACCCCCCTGATCTCCAAATCCTTGCCCCATGACTGGGAATATATGGGGGGAATGCTACACTATAAACATTGTCTCTATATCCCGGAACCCGCACGACATGGGCTTGTCCACCTCACTCATGAAAGCGACCATGGAGGACATGGGGGGATTTTCCGCACCACCAACCTGTTGCAATGAGATTATTGGTGGCCCGGCATGACCACCTTTATCCACAAATTTGTTCAAGGCTGCGCGGTCTGCCAAGCTAACAAAATCAATACCCACCCCACTACTCCAGCATTGACACCCCTCCCCTCCTCTTGCACTCGCCCTTTCCAGCAGATCTTGGTTGATCTCATCACTGATCTCCCTCCTTCTCTTACTTTCGATTCTATCATGGTCGTGGTCGACCATGGGCTTACAAAGGGGGTAATCCTCATCCCCTGCAATAAAAACATTGATGCCGCCGGAGTTGCCCAACTATTTTTCACAAACTTATTCCGACATTATGGACTCCATGATTACTGCATCTCTGACAGAGGACCCCAATTTGCATCTGCCTTTGCATGAGAACTTGCCAGACTCCTAAAATACGATCTAAAACTCTCATCTGCTTACCATCCCCAAACCGATGGAGAAACCGAATGAGTAAACAAGAACTCGAAACCTATCTGCGCATATTCTGTGACGGACATCCAGAACAATGGGCAGAACTACTCACCATGGCAGAATTCTCCCACAATTCAGCCATTCACTCCTCCACCCTAAAATCCCCTCTTTCCCTCATCCTGGGATACGAACCCCACTCCTATCCTCCAATCGGAAAGATGTTCCTCCCTGCCCTAGAAACACGCCTATCGGAACTAGAGGAAGCCTGATGGGAAGCCCTTGCTGCGCATGAAAAGACCCAATGGATCATGAAGGAACGAACCTCCTCCAGGTTCCGTCCCTGGAAAGTCGGTGACAAAGTCTGGCTGGAAGGAAGAAACCTTCGACTGCGGTACCTGTCAAAGAAATTGTCCCCTAAACGAGAAGGACCATTTGAAATCACACAGGTTATCTCCCCTATGTCGTACCGCCTCAAACTACCGCCCACCTGGAAAATACACAATGTCTTCCATGCCTCTCTCCTATCCCCTTATCGAGAGACTGTGGAGCACAGCCCCAACTTCTCGGATCCACCGCCCAAATTGATCGGTGGAGAAGAAGAATACGAAATAGATTCCATCCTCTCACACCACAGAACACAAGGAAGAAGGCAGTACCTAGTATCCTGGAAAGGATACTCCACAGCAAAAAATACCTGGGAACCAGAGGGAAACCTCCAACATGCACAAACACTCCTGGACGAATATAAATCCGCTCGACCTAGGGATTTCCCTCAGTAAATGCTTCGGAGAAGAAACTTTGAGTTCCAACCAGGCCTCCCTTTCTACAAGTTTTTCTTCTTCTACCACAACGACCTACCTCCATCCCATCCCCTTGAACATCAGTACTTCTGCAATAGACTATATAGCGGCTGCCCCTGGCACTACGAATCATGACCCAACATTCCTCCTCTTCGAACAACCACCGCAATTGCATTATGGCCAGGGAAACCTACGAATCCCTTATGGCACAAAAAGACCATCTAGAACTGCCCTACCCCTACTACATCTGCTCCAATCATCTCCCCCCTCGCCTGCAGAGGATTCTCTTCGCCTCCATCTTGACTATCCTTGCTCTCACCTTGCATATGGAGCTAGACCTACGCTACAACTACGATAAGAAAACCAAAGATTTATGCTCCCTCTTCCGAACATACCAGATCGTCCACCTTGCCGCCCAACAACTTGTTCCCCATGATTCCCCCAAACACTTCATATCCACCATGCAAACCAGAGTGAACGAAGCATGCTCTCTCACCCTCGACCTCCTCTATGAGGAAGGTTTTGGACATTTAGTGGACCGCATCGACGAAAACTTGCTCTGACCCATCGTAGAGCCTTTCTTCAAGATCATGAGCATCCACAAGTATAGGGTCTATGTAGGAGACGCCCCTTGCGTTATACCCTTCGATCCTCACCTGGACATGCCCATAACGGTGGAAAGAACCCCCTCGCCTGTCCTACAGATCCCACCTCCTCGCTCCCCTGAAAGGACCTACTTTCCCACTCCAATCTCCATTCCAGAATCCCCTAAAATTGACTCCCATGCCACTACTCCCTCTAGCGTTTCGAAGGACACTCCAGTCGCCACCCATTTGCCCACTCCTGCCCCTGCGGACATGCAACGAGGAGCTCTTACTCACCATGAGAGCTTGTTACCACCTAGACTCGCCCAAGCAACTTTGAACACACTGGATGACACCCTCTGCCCTCTCCTCAACTCCTTTCCAGAAGCTAGATCCACCTTCCTGGATGGAGCAGGTACCTCTCGAGACCCAATCAACGTCAACACTTCCCATATTCCCGCTCATCCCCCCAAGAAATGACTCTGCTGCCACCAATGTGGAAAACCCGATCATCTCTGCGTCTTCTGTGGGAAGTACACCTGCCCCTGGTGCCATAAACACGCCCCAGGACATGTCCAGGCAAAATGCCCCTGAAGGCAATGTGGCGAATGTGATGGGTATGGACACATTCGTACCAATTGCCCAGTTTACAATGGGCTCGACCATGATGATGGCTTTTTCAATGACGACCTTGATTTCACCAACTACGAGGTCAATGAGGGAGATACCGAGGGACCAGATCATTGAGCAGGTGCTTCAATGTTATGAAGGGGGTAATGTTACGATTTTCCCTTATAACCCCTCTTTTCCCTATGTCTATGGACTCATCGTCTCTTCTCGTGTCTTTGCAAGACACCTATCTTCTTCTCCCTACTAGGTTCTTTCATCTTCTCGCTTGACTTGTTGAGTCACACCTTACCTTTTCTTACATAATGGACCCAATCTCTCCTTGTCATCATTCTCCTTATATGATGACTCGTGTTCCTTTACTCATCGATACATAGCCCATACTGCACACATCGCCTTACGCAGTACGCAGTCACATAGCCCTTACTGTGCTCACTGGATTGCATAGTATCA
>JBBPLF010000917.1:0-13850 GCA_038089615.1 Aureoboletus auriporus
TAAACGCAGCTTTCCATCTGTCCTGTGGTTTGATAAGGACGTTGTTGTATCCCCATTGGATGTCCATTTTGGTGAAAATGGATGATCCTTTGAGTTGGTCGATAAGATCAGAGATGAGGGGAAGTGGATAAGCATTCTTGATGGTATGGGAGTTGAGGTATCGATAGTCCTGACATGGACGTATGGATCCATCCTTCTTTGATACGAAGAAGAATGGGGATGCCTGTGGGGATTTGGATGGGATGATCTTTCCGGATTTCAGATGTTCCTCGATGAAATCCTTACAGGCTTCCTTCTCTTTGGGGTTCAGAGGATACACTTTAGCCACTTTTGGTATGAAGGTTGAGTCAAGGTCTACTCCATGGTCAAATGGTTGGGATGGTGGTAACTCATCTCCCTCTCGTTTGGCGAAAACATCAGCGAAGTCCTTGTATTCTGGTGGGAGTGTTTCTTCTTTGGGTTTTTCTTGGGATGCGAGTTCAGTGGCGATCATAGTTTTTCTGAGGGCCTCTATCCTCTTGTCCATTCTTTTTCTCCACATCTTGGCTATCTTCTCGTCTGGATCCAGTTCCAAGTATCAGACAAGGTATCTTTGGCATATTGCCTTTGGAGAGTCGTGTCGTGGGGTTTTTGGTTTGTTAGGTAGGGCGACTTCTCCTGTGGTCCAGTTTATCAAGGGGTTGGTTTCTCGAAGCCAAGTTATGCTGAGAATTAGGTTTTCTTTTCCACAGTTAATGACGAGGAATTCTCTCTTCTCGTTTACTTCTCCGATCTGAATGGTAAGGATCATCTTGTAGCGGATGATTCCCCCTATGTTCGGAGATCCATTGGCATTTTGTGCCTTCTTTGGTTTATCCAGTCGGATTTGCTTGTAACCTTTCTTCTTCACTAGATCATGATCTATGAAGTCTCTGCTTGCTCCGCAGTCGATGAGGGCAAACATGTCAACGATTTTGTCATTTTCTTGTTCAAACAGTGAGATAGGGATTCGCATAGATTCACTGTTTGGATCAGACAAGAACACTGGTGCTATTACTTCGGGATTGGAAAGCATTGACCCTTTCCTCCTGTTTAAAAATCCTTCTTAGGGATCTCTTCTTCTTCAACCCAGGTTGTGGCAATGGTTTCCGGTTTGTTGATGTCATAGAGGATGTCGAGTGTGCATACGAGTTCCTCCTCAGTAACACCCCTTTCTTTTAAGGTGTCCTGATACTCTTTGAACTTGGTTTTCCTGACCTGTTCTTTCCTAGTGGGGTTCCTCTGCGGGCGAGGAGGGGCCCAGTTGTTGCTCTTTCCTTGTCCCTCAGGACGTTGGTCTCGGGTATGCTTCCAAGGGCAGCATCCTACCCGGTGGCATCTGAAGCACTTATTGTTTTTCATATGTTCTGCCTTTTCTACTGGTGAAAGCTGGGTGGAATTGATGTGAACAGCGTCAACATCCATAGCATTAGGGTCTCTGGTGGATCTTCCTTTGGTCTGGAAGTCCACCTTTCGTCCCTTTCGCAGATCCTCAATCCTCTTATTCTGAGCATGGAATACTCTGGCGAGTCAGAGTCATTCTGAAAGTTTGTCAGGGATAGGGTTGATGGAGAGGATCTTTGTGGAGATGTCGGGGTCCAGTCCTTTCATCAGGTAGTTTATCTTGGTGAGTTCATCGTCTATTCCCACTATGGCCTCAGCGGCCTAGAAGGCAGTGATGTAGTTGGTGTATCCAGCATCGCTCTTCCCTATCTGTACTAATTTGTCCAACTGGTCCCTGGCTTGGTTCTTGTAGTCGAAGGGGAAGAAGGTCTTTTCAAATAGTTCCATAAGCTTGGCAAAGGTGAGATCCTTTATTGTATTGTTGGCAAGCTGCATGTAGATGGATTTGGAAAAGGCGCTTCCTCGACCTTTGCTCATTTTAGCGAGGGCGGTTAGGACTTTGGCATTCTTGTTGTAGAACTTTTGGTTCATATTGAAGTAGGCTGTCATGGCCATCTTCCAATGTATAGCATCTTTCGGATCTCCAGAGAAATCTGCTGGGAGTCCGGCCTTGAGTTCAGTGTCTTTGCTTCCATGGTCTGACATTTCTATGTCAGAGTGAGGTTCTTCAGGTGGAGGTTGTCTAGGGATTGGTGGCGCTTCTTGAACTCTCCAGTCCTCGGTGGGGATTGGTGCTGGGAGTGCAAAGAGTGCAGACTGTGTAGGAGTATCATTTGATGAATCAGAGGAGGGACGTATGGTCTGTCCTTGTCAAGATCCTTGTCCGGAAATGGTGGGCATATCTTTCTGTCAAGGGACAGAGATGAGGTTGAAGAGCTAGTTCTTTTATTAACACTGGGCGTCGGAACGTAGTACAGTGAACACTCAAAGTAGTTCGAAGACTTGTTGTGGGCGAAGCAAAGGGAAGAAGTGTTTCACTACCCAATGTGCACACTTGGGGCTCGTGGATGTGCTAAGTAACAACGCTGGATTGCGTAGAACTAGCTGGGGGAATACAGGCAAAGTCTGGTAGCTACTTATATGATGTGTGGTACTGTGCAATCCAGTGTGCGCAGTATTTGGCTATGTAACTGCGCACTGCATAAGGCGATGTGCGCAGTATGGGCTATATATCTGAATGGGTAAAGGAACACGAGTCATCATATAAGGAGAATAATGACGAGGAGAGGGTTTAGTCCATTACGTAAGAAAGAGATGTACCATAACTGGAAAGTGTACTGTAACTGGAAAGTGTACCGTAACTCGGTGTGTTCGTCAGGTGCGACGCTACATGTTCATCAGGCGTGACTCGATGCGTTCATCAGGAAGAATAAGAGAATCTAGTTAGAATGGAGAAGATAGGTGTCTGGTGAAGATACAAGGAGAGACGATAAGTCCATAGACATAAGGAAAAGAAGGGTTATAAGGGAAGATCATAACATATACTACATACAGTGACTATCTACTCAAGCTCGTCCAATTCCTTCACCAGTGCATTGACCTCCCTCTCCATCTTCAAAAGGTGTGCTTGGATTGTGCGTGCCTTCGCCTTGAGATCTCGGACCTGATCCTCAGCCTTGCGCTTCCCCTTTGCCTTCTTAGGGGTGACCGCGACCTCACTGTCTATCAGCTCGAGGTTGGCCTTGATGTGTTGGCGCTTGACGCCCCATGATTTCCGCTTTATTTGTGGTGTTAGTACCATTTGAGTTTCAATCATGTCACTTACCTGGTAGTGCCCATGACGCACTTGGCCCTGCTTCACCTGCCTTTAATGCACGTTTTGGGCATGAGTACTCACACTGTTGTTGCACCACTTGGCACGTGTTATACGCACCAACACGGGCCCTGCACACAGGTAGTGGAACTTGTTGCACCTGGCGCACTTGATCTCATGTAGGACCTCCATGTGGTGGCCGTCTTCCTCCTCACTAAAGGAGTCCGCACATGCTCGCCATAAGCACATTAGCTACAAAGGGAATCAACAAAGGTGGAGCTTACCTTCGACCCCACGAATCCACTCGATGTCATTGGCAAGTTGGTCATTGGGGGCCCCGCTGCATCTTCATCGTCACCCTCCTCGTCATCCTCTTCATTGTTGTTGTCCTCCTCCATCACCAGCTGGTTGCGTAGTGGCATGATCACCACCAATGGCTTCACCTGAGTCTTCATCTTGGCCTGTGTCTTCTCCTCCTCCTCAGCCCTCCATTTTGCCTCTACCGACTTTTGCTCTGCCTCTATTCTTGCCTCCATTGCAGCTTTCCAGTGCATTGTGTACCCACCGGCCTCCTTGATCACAACCGCAATGTCAAGAGGTAGCAGCGGTACCATCTGCAACACACGGGCCTCCGCCATCGCCACCTTGAGTTTGTTCTGGGCTTTTGTTAGCACAAGTCAATGTGAGACAAACTGTCACATACCATTTTGCGCAACCAGGCGACCATCCACATCTCCTGCTCCTCCCTAAGCTGCTCCTTATCGTCCGGGCACATTTTCGCTTCCACCTCGATCACGTCGTACGCCTTCTTGACATGTTCCCATGCTAGCTCTTGTGGGGACGGGTTGGACTCGAGGGCTTCATCAAGGAATTCTTGCAGGTCAATGGCAGACATGTTGTTAATGGTGGTGGTAGGGGAAAGAAAGGAAAGAATGCGGTGCGACCACATTCCACAATTTATATACGTGATCAACTGCTTACCTCATTGGCAAACAATGGCATGGGAGTTTTGCTTGCTTCAAATGCTTCCACGTGTTCGTGTTTGATACATACCTCATTTATTTCCATCTTCCCACACTTACATGACTGACTGGGGACAGTCAGTAGCAAAGACCCCCTCGGATGTAGAGAGCCATAAGTCTCTACTCTCGCATATCATCTAATCATCACCTGGATCATTCTCCATCCTTATCCTTATCCCCTTCCTAATGTTTTCTGTTGAGAATCTTGGTTTTCTTATTCATAGTTCATATTACATAACCAAGATTCTAGGCCAGTCACATGACAAGTCACCTGATTGCATGACACATTTACTTGTGTACATAATCAGAGACTAGACCTGTTGACATATTCACTTATGTACAGGGTCTAGACCACTTAGTCATCGCACGTGACTTCGGGGCCTTTCCACTATTCATTATTGCTCATATTACTTCAGATGACGTAATAGATTAGAGCAACTTATGTCATTGGATGTCTTTATAGACTCCGGATAAGTCTTTTATGCTATTGATTGATATTCTTATATCACATAGCTACTTTCAGGGGTACAGCCACTGCTGTAGACATATATAAGGACGGCCCTTCTGGCCATTCTTTCCCCTTTTTCTATAGAGTCTTATACAGTGCTTTATCACTGTGAGCCACTACCTCTTGAGCTGTTCCACCTCTACCCAATTACACTACCTTTGACTCTCTAGTTGGAGGCTCATTATACTCTTGATTACTACCTCAGGATTTCCACCTGAAGTGTGAGTATTCCCACACTTCGTAATCCCTTAACCTGCCACATTCAGGTTTATTCCCGAAAGGTTATGAGCTCCACTCGACGTGGCTAGGCCATTACTGTCGAAAGATATCCTGCGTCCTAGCCAGGGCCTCTGAACACTCATCCTTACAGTGTTAATCATGCCTCCCATCATGTGCGGAAATACCTGGGTAGTTCCGTTGATCCTACATGTGTTCTCACTTCTATGCTTGGCATATGTCATGGCTACCGCTGGTGAACCACTCTTCCTTCTTACAGAACTCACCGTGTTTACTGTAGACGGTGGTTACCTCGTCTTTCAATGACAAGAGGAGATCATACACATCTCTTTTTGCATGAGGCATGCGAACTTTGCTCACACCTTCTCTTGTTCAGTCTCTCGACGGACAATTGAAGAGGTTTGTATTCCTCAACCACCTACAGTTCCCATACCCCCATCCACATCCACTCGATCGGATCCTACTCCTGGACCCTCTCGATGCTCTATTGGTACTCAGCCTTGTCTTCTTGACGAGTTTTCTGCCACCATCGTCGATCCCAAAGTTCCCTTCAAGATCCACTGTCCTGTTTGTCAAGGCGCTATCGAGTGTGCCGAAGCACATTATCATGTAGAAAGAAACGTGATTAGGAGAGGCATCAAAGACCCTTTGGAGGACCACCTTCGTGAACCTTGTGTCACGACGCAAAACATCCTTGCGTCCCCTCAACCCTTTGGTCTACCGACAGCTCCACGCTTTCGAGATTCGCCACCACCTTTGGCGAATTACCCAACTCTTCGATCTTCTGCCTCCAATCCTTCTTTGCCACCACCACTGCCTTATCACCATGTCATACCTCCCTCAGAACCAACTCTTCACCCTCTGGGTGCAGTCAGAATGCATCGACAATGAGCCCATTGTCCTCGCAATCGCGAACCCCCCATTGCACCATCCTCAACCTCTGAGGAACACCCCGCTCGAGGTCGATCCCAACAACCTCACACCCGATCTACAATACCCGTCGGAATCACCCTCCATTTTTCCGATGAGTCACCTACCCGCATCCATGCCTCAAATCCCGCTCCAAATCACAAGAGCACTAGCGCAGAGATGGAGAATGCTCTTACAGAGCCTCTTTCTGTTCGAGATCAAGGCGTTCTGCAACGTGAAAGCTTGGGACACAGAGAATGAGTTTTTAGTCCAGGTGAACGATATTCCACGAGGATTTATCAACTTGATCACCTCATTCAGGAACTTGAAAGTACCCAACTTGATGCTACCAATCACAACCAAGCAACTCGAGGTCAATCCCAAAGGTCGGATCGAGGATCATCCTCTGAGAGCAGTCTACATGACCGCCTTTAACCCATCGCCACCAAACCTTCACACCTCTTGCCAACTGATCTGTCCCATCCAGATCACACCAGTTGAGACCTAGTGTCATCACAGATACACTGTGGATAGCTTCATGTTTATCTACAAAAACATTGCTTCAGGTTATGAGGCTGCCGGCTGGACTTTCCCAGTTCAAACTCTGGATGACTGTCAATGTTTCACCGTTCACAGACAACTCTGGGAGATCGTTCCCCACTCCTACCTCCCACCTCGCTATTCCAACCTGCTTCTAATGAAGGCCATGGTTCCTAACTGGACGCCATGTTTAGAAGATTGGATGGATACCTCTCACGGAGGATGGGATGATGGGTCCAACCCCAGATTAGAAAACTTGGACAATGGTATCGACATTAGGACCTGGAACTTGTTGTTTGACAAGTACCATTGGGCATGCTACTTTCATGGCGATCCCTCCAGTCACGACTATTGACTTCACCTTCCTTCTCTTCAACAGGAGAAGGACCTTAAGCTGACCCGTTTCACTAGACGCAATGGATTCAACCTTGACATCATTCGAGAGGCTGTGGAAGAAACTTCACATCAAGGCGAGAAATGTGCTGAAGAAGAAATCGGACCTAAACACTGACTTCGCCCTCATACTTAAACAACAGACAATTTCGATCCTGAAGATCATTGGTACTGTAAAGACTTAGACATACCTCCTTCATCTTTTCTTGAGTATAATGCTTGGATTTCATCGTCCTCTTTACTGAGAGATGTTGAATTACCTTTTGTCACTTGTGGACAAAAGAGAATTAGAATCTTCAAAGATCCATCTCAATACATCTCGAACCCACACTACGTGGAAAGCTTGTACTTCGAAGATTTCGAATGTCTTGCTTCTGAACCAATACCTAATTGGTATCGAGACGAATGGACTTTGAAATTCTTCTCACCAAGTGTTAAAACTCAATGTCGAAAATTCTGGGCACAACAGGTCAAATATCATAGGAGGAGAACATTTGGATATATGGGCGGTATAGACCACACTCTTCTTCTTGACCATTGCTTTAAAATATTGTTTTGCTGACGAAATTCTTGTGTTCTTCAGATATCCACATGAATAATTCATCATGGCAAACATCACCATTCCCACCGATTTCAAGCTCAAGACCTACATATATGTCTCAGCGGATCATCAAGCTTACTGGCATGGACAACTATGCCGCCTGGGCTGCTCGCATTCAGTCCACCTTCCAATCCATGTCTCTTTTTGGCTGGATGGATGGTACTGTTACCCATGCGAACACAGCTGCTGCTGATCAGGGAAAATGGGAGCTTATAGATAAGCACATCACTGGTATCATGGGAGGGACCATGTCCAACTCCCTTCTTCATCATGTGACGTATACTTACATTGCAGTTGGTGGTGTTGCTCATCCATTGTTGGCCCAGAAACTCTGGACCGACCTTGAGAACTTGTTTGGAAGTCAGGGACTTGCAGGCCAGTGGGCACACTTCCAACACGCATGTCGCATCAACATACGAGATGGTCGCGGGAACAACCAAGCAACGAACGATATGGCTTCTATACAGTCTGCGTTTGAACAGGCTCATGCTGCTGGACTGCAGCTTCCTGCTCAGTTCAAGGCCATGTTCATGCTTACCCGCCTACCTCCTCGTTTCCTCACCTTCACCTCCAACCTGGTACATACCACCGCAATTGCCGACTTTACGATGGATCTGGTTATCCGTCGTGTCAACGTCGAACTCAATCTCACAGGTCCATGACAACCTTTGCGAGACCGTATTTCCAATGCAGTTACTACCAATGACCAACCGGTTAATTTCCCGACAATCAATCAGACTGCTGTTATTCGTCACGGGCCTCCACAACAAAATCAGTGGAGAAACAACAACAACAAACCCCATGGACGATACCATGCGAAAGGCAAATCACACCAACCGGAAGGACACCAAGGGTCTAACCCTTCATTCCAACCGAGACCTTCGCATGAGGGGCACCGCCCTCAACAACACCAACAACAACAGCATGGTCATTCGGGCTACCATGGTCGGAAAGGCAAAGGCAAAGGCAAGGCTTGCACCAGCACCTTTGAAGGAGATTATGTTGAGAACCCTGATGAGGGTTTCGCTCATGCGATTGATGAAGAATACCTGGTAGGGGTGGACTCAACCCCTATCGGAGGTCCTTCTGGCTTGCAGCGAGAAGTGCTTGCAGAAGAGACTGCGCATGTCAGCTGGGGAGATAGCGACATGTACAAAGAATACCAGTTTGGCGACTATCAGGTCAACGAAGATGCAACTCCCAGGGCTGGTCCATCTTCTCTTCCACCGGAAGAACCCATGCAGTTTTTTCAAGACCACCGCTCCAGCTTCTAGCCTTGCTGTAGCGGATAAGCCTAAGGCTATGCGGAAGAAGAAGAAGGTCACCTTCTCTCTTGGTGGACTTGTTTCCAACGTTCATCATTTCTCTACACCTTCGGACATTTCTTTACATGCTCCGATTCATCCTGTGATCTTACCTGAGGTTTCTCTCAGAGAGCGGATTTCTCCCACTTTACCATCAGGTTATATTCCCAATGAGGATCGAGTCATGTGTTATGACAATGAGAATGATGAACACCTTTGCTATTATTCAGGGGGTGATACCCCTCATGGATCTGAACAAGAATTCTCCAAAACACACTGGATGATTGACAGTGGATGTACCGATCACTTATCACCCTTCTTGGACTGTCCATTTAGGAGACCAAGTTCGCTCTGCTACTATAGCGAATGGTTCCAAAGTACAAATGTTCAGACCCGGTACTGTCATCATCAAACAGGTTGACTTACCTCAAGCAACTTCTCTGGTCTTAGAAGAAGTGTGGCACACACCTCAAGCTGCACACCATTTGCTATCGGTTAACTCTCTCACCGATCGCGGTTACTGTTGCGTTATCTCCGCAACCAGATCACGGATTTGGAACAAGGAGCGAAACCTGGTCATCTGGGCAAAAGACATTTCACCAGGCAACAATCTTCATTGGTTTCAGTCAATGATGATTACTCCAATGTTGAATGTTACACTCCTTAGCGAAGCTATTTCTCCTCAAATTTGGCATCAATGTTTCAGCCATACGTCCCGCAACGCCCTTCGCCAAGCTTCTACCAATCTTTCTGGTGTTCCTATCTTTGATAGTACCCCTGACAGTGCTTTGTTTTACCATGTCAGTGCTGGGGATGTCAGTTGGGGAAAATGCATCAAACGACCTTCAAAGAATCCTCCAAGAGGGCTCCTCGTCCTCTTTCTCTGGTGCATACTGACCTCGTTGGTCCTATGCCAGTGCAGCCATGATCGGGCTCGCACTACGTTCTTACTTTCATCAATGATTACTCTGGCTATGCCTTGGTATCTTCTGTTGAAAGGAGGAAGAGTTGTACCCTAGGATAGAAACATACCTGAGTGCTTAAGTGGGACTTAACGTCGAACATAGTGGTTAGTGATCAAGAGTCTTATTCAAACTCAGCTACTGAGTTTGTAATATATACTTATCGTGGCTGTGCGCCATGTGACAGTTGCTACTACTTATCAACACTCCCCCTTGCTTAGTGTACAGGGGTAGACGTAAGCATAAGAGGCCATAAGGGCACTAGGAGAGAGAGAGGAGCAAAAGAAAGATCATCCGCACGGACTAAGAGAGGCAGCAAGAGTATTGAGACCCATCTCAATCTGTTGAATTCATATAGAATTCCAGACCCAGTTGACTGTGGTACTCTTGAAATTTGAGTTTGCCGAGGTTTTTGGTGAACATGTCAGCGGGGTTTTCGGTCCCAGGGACAAATAGCAGTTCGACCTGTTTCCACATCATCACTGCGTCGCGTACAAAGTGATAACATATGGGGATGTGTTTGGATCGTTTTTCAGTGATGGGATTCTGGGCAAGGAATAAGGATCCTTGATTATCACCGCATACCGGGATGGGGTTGAGGTTGTATCCGAGTTCCCCCATCATCTAATGGATCCAAACGGCCTGGCGCATGCAGTCGCTCAAGGCCATGTACTCTGCTTCTGTCGAAGAGAGTGCTGTGGTTTTTTGAAGGTGTGAATTCCATAGGAAAACACTGTTGGCCAGCTTTAGATAAAAACTGGTTTGGGAATGGTAAGTGATCTTGTCCTATCCCCAATCCGCATCTGTACAGGCGATGATGCCTTTCTCGCTGTCACCGTCATAGACTAGTGAGTAGTCCTGTGTGCCAATCAGGTAGCGACATATGTACAGAGCCTTTTCTAAATGCTCGTGGGATGGGTTTGGCCGACATTCGAGCGAGTTGTGTCACCGCGTACGCAATGTCTGGACGGGTACCAATCATGAGGTACATTAATGAGCCAATAACTGTCTGGAAGCGCGTCCGCAGTTCCGGGTTGACAGTGGCCTCATTCTTCGCTGGATAATATCCCTGCGGGAGTGATGTTGGGGCAGATCTGGCGTTCATCATGCCGCATCATTCCAGTACTTTGAGTAGGTACAACCGTTGGTCAAGGAATATTTTCTTGCCAACACGACGGATATTCATCCTCAGGAACTCGCGAGGTTCACCGAGGTCGCGACATTCCCATTTCTTCATAAAGGCCCCTTTAACCTTGTCTACAAAGGCTTTGTCGGGTCCACAGAATAGGGTGTCGTCTATGTAGACTATCGCTAGGACTAGCTGTTTGCCTTTGCGATAAATAAAAAGTCTGGCATCTGTTTTGAGATGCTCGAATCCGAGTTCCCTCATGGATTGATCAAGGGCACGCCACCAGGCTAATCCGGCTTGCTTAAGGCCGTATATAGTGCGTAAAAGTTGGAGGACTTTCTTTCCTTTTAGTTCAGGTGGAGAGAACCCTTCAGGAAACTCCATGTAGAGTTCCTCTTCTAGTATGCCATATAGATAGGCTGATCACACATCAAGGCTGGTGATGTACCAGTTCTCCAAGGCTGAAAGGGCGAGCATGGCCCGCACCATTTCAAAATGTATGACTGGGAAGAATATTTGGTCAAAGTCCATGCCTTCCACTTGGGAGAAGCCTTTCGCAACAAGGCAGGCTTTCTTACGACCGTCGGACTTGATGTCAAAAATCCATCGGTTTTTGATGATCTTTCGGTTGGGGGGTTTATCGACCACTTCCCAGACCTTTCGATCCTTAAGTATTTGAAGCTCATCCTCACAAGCTTTTCGCCACAGTTTTTGTTCGTCATGTGGTAGATGTTGTATGTCTTGGTAAGACCATTTGCAATAATTCACATTGGTGAACTCATCCAAAGCTGGTATGGCGCATTTGCACAGAAAATCGGCAAGCATGTCTCCCCCTTTCATGGTCAACCACTCAACATCAGATTCCAACGGAGTGGGAGAGGGGGGGAGGTGACCAGGGGTCAGTGGTGAGTCTGTACCGGAACCAGGGATGATGGGTGGTTCTGCCTCGGAACTGGGGCCAGGAGCGCCAGAAGTGGGATTGGGTCAGTGCCAAGCGGAGTCGCGCTCAGCATCCTGGAGCCGGTCGAGGGGATCGCGTCGCTCACCGTAGATGTTGCCAGGGCGAAGGGGTGGCTGCCGGATTCGTTCAGAGTGACATGGAAGGGCAGAAGGACCCAAGAGAGGGGCCCGGTGCCGCCTGGGTGGTGTTTGAGGAGGCGGAGCCACAGGACTGGCTGGGCAAGGTGCAGGAGGACGAGGAGGACTGTTGGGAGCGGGTTCCGCATTGGACCAACTGTCCTCAGAAGAGGAGGATGAGGAAGCAGTGTCCTTGTGGGAGTGGCGCTCGGTGGGAGGCCTAGGGAGAGGCTGATGTGGTTTTGCACCGGGACAGTGGGGGAATAAGTGCTCATCGAAGATGGTGTGTGCGGAGGTATGAAGCGCATTGTTGGGCTTCATATATAGGAAGTTAGTAGTACTTCCCTCGGCAACACCCAAATAGATCATTAGTTGAGATCTAGGTTGGAGCTTCCCTTCACGGGTCTCAGGGGCAAGGTGTGCATAAGCACTGCAGCCGAAAACGCGCAAGTGGAAAATTGAAGGTTTCTCCCCCTGAAGTAGTTCGAGGGGGGTTTTCCAGTTCAGGCGAGTGTTGGGGGTGTGATTGTACACATGAGCTGCATGCAGGATTGCAAACTCCCAGTAAGAGGATGGTAGGCAGGCATGTAAGCGCATGGCCTGTGCCTTTTCCATCAGTGTGCGAATGAATTGCTCTGCGCGACTGTTTTGCTGATGAGCATATGGGGCGGATTGTTGGATGTTGACGCCATTGTCACGCATATACTCTTTGAATGCCTTGGAGGTGTATTCTTCTCCTGCATCGGAATGCCAGTGTTTGACGATGGCATTGTATTGAGTGCGGATAAAGGCGAAGAACTGTTTTATGGTCCGAAGGGTCTGATCCTTGGACTTAATACAGACGACCCAACCCATGGATGTATAGTCGTCATAAAAGACGACAGCATACTTGTATTTGTGGTACGACTCAATCTCAAAGGATTTAAGGTCTGAATGAATCAATTCAAAGGGAGCGGAGGCCTGCATCTCGCTATGAGGAAAGGGTCGATTGGGCTGTTTACCCATCTCATATCCAGGACATATGAGTCTCTTGGACGGGACAGTGATGTTGGGGAAATCCTCCAAGTGGCGCTTGGCAGCCTTCAGTACCTTGTTGGAGGGGTGGCCAAGCCGGTGATGCATGAGATCATAATCCAAAGAGGCGGTCATAGAATGCTGCGCATTTGGATGCATGGCAGGTGCTTTGATCCAATACATAGTATCGCCATGACTGTGAAAGGTAAGGATTGTTCGATCCCCGCATTTGTCATAAAAGGAGATGTGGGTGGGCCCATTCTGAAGGGAGAGACAGGGGTCTCTGAGCAGGGTGTTACGATTTGAATCAGTACCCGGACAATTCATTTTTTCTTCTTCCTCATGCGATCCTTTACCTTTCATTCGGAGGAGGAATGTTAACACCTTCCCACCCGGAGGAAGACTCTCCCTCACACTTGTTGAGTCACGCCACACTCACACTTGTTGAGTCACGCTACACTCACTTGTTGAGTCACGCTCACTTGTTGAGTCACGCTACCCCTGATGAGTCACACTCATCCTTTCCTTACTTTACGGATCTTTCCCCTCGACATCACATCTCCCGATTGATGACTAGCATCTCCCGATCCTATCTAGATTACCCTGCATTGCCTTACGCAGCACGCGCAGTCCCCACTGCCCTACGCAGCCCGGATAGCACACATCACCGCGCTGCACGCATCACCTTGCACAGCACGCATTGCCCCGCACAGCACACATAGCTTACGCATTGCTTTACGCAGCACATACTGCGGCTACTGCCTTATGCAGCATCCTAGCCTAGTATAAGTAGTCTACCCTCTTCACTGGCATTTCCCCAGCCAGTTCTATGCACTTGGATGTACTTCTCTTCTCTAGTACTATCCTATGCAATCTCTGGTCTCCCAAAGTACTTGTGTGTGACAATGCTTTGAGGTTCCTCGTCACACCCACGTCTGGAGCCACGTATCAAGTGCTCTCAGTTCATACGAAAGCGCTA
>JBBPLF010000918.1:0-13844 GCA_038089615.1 Aureoboletus auriporus
TTTTCACCTGATGGAAAGCGGGTCGTCTCTGGGTCTGACGACAACACGGTGCGAATTTGGGATGCCGAGACGGGATCTCTCGTCGCTGGGCCTTTCGAAGGACACACTGATTCGGTCAGGTCAGTTGACTTTTCACCTGATGGAAAGCGCGTCGTCTCCGGGTCTGACGACTGTACGGTCCGGATTTGGGATGCCGAGACAGGGTCTATTGTAGCTGGGCCTTTCAAGGGACACATTTTTTCGGTCAACTCAGTCGGGTTTTCACCTGATGGAAAGCGCGTCGTTTCCGGGTCTTTCGACACAACGATGCGGATCTGGGATGCCATGACGGGGTCTGTCGCGGCTGGACCCTTTGAGGGACACACTTCTTGGGTCAACTCAGTCGGGTTTTCACCTGACGGCAAGCGCGTCGTCTCCGGGTCTGACGACAATACAGTGCGAATTTGGGATACCGAGATAGTGTCTATGGCAGCCGGACCCTTCGAACATACACATTCGGTCCGCTCAGTCGGGTTTTCACCTGATGGAAAGAATATCGTCTCTGGGTCCAGTGATCACATGGTGCGAGTTTGGGATGCCGAAACGGGGTCTGTCGTGGGTAGGCTTTTCGAACCCCCTTGTTCAGCTTCACCCGTCGGGCTCTCATATGATGGAAAGCCCGTTGACTTTTCTTTGTCTGTCCCCGCTTGTTCAGTTTTATCAGTCGGGTTTTCACCTGATGGAAAGCGAGTCGTCTCCGTATGTGCGAATAACAAAGTGTGGATTTCGGATACCGAGACAGGATCCGTCGTCGCTGGGCCCTTCGAGGGACATACTGGTTACATTCGGTCAGTCGGGTTTTCACCTGATGGAAAGCGCGTCGTTTCCGGGTCTGAAGACAATACGATCCGGATTTGGGATGCCGAGATAGGGCCTGTTGTCACTGGGGTCTTCGAGGGACATACTAATGATATCTCATCAGTCGAGTTTTCACCTGATGGAAAACGCATCGTGTCTGGGTCTCTGGACACCACGGTCCGGATTTGGGATGCAGAGACAGGGTGTGTCGTCGCTGGGCCCTTAGAGGGACACACTGATTTCGTCTCATCTGTCGGTTTTTCACCTGATGGGAGGCTTGTTGTCTCCGGGTCCTTTGACAAAACAGTGCGGGTTTGGGATGCTGAGACAGGGTCTGTTGTAGCTGGGCCCTTCAAGGGGCACACTGCTGTTGTCGCAGCTGGGTTTTCACCCGATGGACGGCGCGTCATATCCGGTTCTCAAGACAATACAGTCCGGATTTGGGATGCCTCCGTCGTTGCTGTTAGATATGCAAAGCTCAAACATAACGTATTCATTCCACGACTATTGGCAAGTCTCTCGAGACGCATAAGCCACTCTAAAAAGGGTAAGTTTGGGGTAGTCTAAAAACAAGGAAAATGCGCCTAAATCCGTTCCAGTGCTCCCTTCAGACAGCCGCTGCAAGTCTTTTCAGCAATGCACTCCTCCGGGCACGTCAGTAGGGTTTTCACCTGACGGCAAGCGCATCGTCTCTGTGTCTGAGGACTATGTGGTGTGGATTTGGGATATCGAGACAGGTTCTGTTCTGGCTGGGCCCTTGGGCGGACACACTTATTTGGTCAGGTTTGTTGGGTTTTCACCTGATGGAAACCGCGTCGTCTCCGCGTCTGAGGACAGAACGGTGCGAATTTGGGATGCCCAGACGGGGTCCCTGGTCCTGGAGGCCGGGCCCTTCAAGGGAATCCCTAATTCGGTCGCATTTTCACCTGACGGAAAGCGCATTGCCTTCCCCTCTGACGATATGGTGCGGATTTTGGATCCCGAGACGGGGTCTCTGGTAGCTGGCCCTTTCGAGGGACACACTTACTGGCCCAGATCAGTCGGATTCTCACCTGATGGAAAGCGCGTCGTCTCCGGGTCTTACGACAAAACTGTGCGCATTTGGGATGCCGAGACAGGCCCTTTGGTGGCCGCACCATCTGACATTCAAAACCGTTATCTGGCATCCTTGCCACGCGCCTTCGATTCCCAGGATCCTTACCACCATCCGCGTACATGGAAGCTCGACGAGGATGGCTGGCTCCAAAGTCCATCGGGTGCCCTCGTCCTTTGGATACCACATTACTACCCGAGGCCTGCTCTCTGTTTACCTCCGGCAACTGTGATTATGGGTCTTCAGAGCATAGAATTTGATCTGAGTCGGTTTGTACACGGAGAACGATGGGTAGAGTGTTTTGACGACACATTCTAAACCAGCTCAATTACCATGATCTTGTACTATCAGTATGCGTTTTATCTGACTCTACGTTTCCGATTGTAATACCACGAAGGACCAATGAACGTGTGAACCATCATCGAATGACATCGTCCCTGGGCCTCAAAAACCAGATTTTCCTCACTTGCTTTGGCTCAGTAGCCAGGCTACGTTCCTAGCCTCAGGCTTTTCTCAGACATTGACAAGCTTGAAGCTTGCATTTTTCGTACGGTAGTACGTCGAGAAACCAGACCTCGGGAACACGTCCTATCTCTACCTCAACTAGGTTTTTTAAAGGTAGTGTCAGGGATCCACAGGATAAGTTCTTGAAACATGAAAGCAGGCTCGGTCACGATGCCATCCTGCTCCAAGGTATTAAGAAGAAAATGATTGCACGAGTATTACATATTCACGTGTCTATCAGAACAAACCAAGCAAATCCTCCTGTGGCTTCTGGGCAGCCACGATGGGGGACGAAAGGCTTTCCAGAGGGGAGCTCGCATAATTCCCCCCAGGTGGTGACACGCTCCCGAACCCACTGTCCACACCTGCATTCCCCCCGCTCGCACTCATCCCCCCAAAGATGGATACCAAATCGTCCAGTGGATTCGTGGATGCTCCAGACAGGAAACTTGCCGCGGCGGACGAGGAAGGCAGGATCTGTGTCGCTGCGAGTCCGGAGGGTTGCCCCTCTTGCGTAGGCGCGTCGTCAAAGTCGAGTAGGTTTTCCGCTTGTTGGCCGGCCACGACTGTCTGGAGGGCTTTTTGTGCCGTGAAGCGATCGTCTGATAGCCTATATCATATACTCAGCAAGGAATTCGACATGGAAAGAAAACGACGGACTCGGATCCCATGCGCTGAACCGTGTCCGCACCTATCCGGCCATGGCCGATAAATGTTTCCGCTGGCTTGTGGTAAACGCTAGCCAAACTTGAGATCTCTCCCAGGAGTTCTTCTAACAACGCTGGTGGCACCGTCGTTCGCGGGATCGATATCGGAGGTCTGAGCGCGAGAACAACGGCCTGGAGGATCCAGACGTGTTTCAGCTTAACCCCGCGGATAACCCTCAGAATATCGTACCTTCGCTGCGCCGGGATCCGTGGATAATAATCTCCAATAGATGTATGCTCGGTCGCGGACGTCGGGTGAATCACAATCTTTCGTTGCTGTGTTTAGTACTCGTTGAACTACACCCTGCGACGACTCGGGCTTCTTCAAGAACAGCTTCACAACTGCTGTCAGCGTTTGTAGTTGCACCTAACAAAGTGCCAATCAGCAATAGCACTCTTACAGATGCGGCAGTACACACCTGATACGATTCTTCAGTGAACGTGTCCACAAAGGTACCCAAGAGTTCATCTGCGTTATCTATCTTTTCCGCATACTCGCCTATAATCCATATCAGCGATGCTTTCGCCTCTGGTTCGTCCAATTCCTCGAGATTGGCACACAACGTGGGTATGACGCCCTCGTAGGTCAAAGGGTACTTTCGGAAGATGTCCTATGTTATTCTCGTAAGAAATCGCAATCCAACCACTCTATAGACTATGCGCACCTTCATCACCACGACAGCTTCCTGAACAACGTAGCTTACGCGGGTTCCGATGAGATCCAACAGTACAGTGACACATCGTTCTGCCGCACTCTCGATGCTAATGGCAGTTTGCCCTATTGCTTTGATGCTCTTCCGCACAAAATCAACGTCGACTTCCGAAGCATACCTGTCAAGATAAAATTCGTCGTTTAGGAAGCGGGAGTAAAGACGATACTGACTCCTTTAGTTCGCTCAGGAGGGCATCAACGTTATTGTCGTTGGCTAGCCGCACCATGATGTCCAACTTCTCGACCTTGACGTATAGCGGATCGTTGTACTTGCAGAAAAAGACCCTCATCTCGTTCGAGAGCAAGTCTGGTTGCTTTTGCAGAAGAAGGTTGATATTGCGCAACGCGACCCATTGAACCTCTGGAGGGGTTGATAGGAGAGTAACCAAGGGCGGCGCCATCTTGCGGACCAATTGCTTTGAGAGTTCCTCTCGTCTAATGTGACGCATGTGTATCATGATCACCTGAGCAACATTTGTCAGTGACGGATGCGTTGCTATAATGGACGTACCTTGACAGCGGCGAGTACGACACTCCCATTAACGTGCTGAAATTGAGGTACGACGCGTTCGCAAATATGTTCGCTCTCTTTATCGTCGTGGGTGGTATAACGTGACAAGGCATTTAGAATTGCAACACGACCCCATTCTGAGCATTCGTTGAGTGCGATCAAAAGTTTGTTCAGTACTGATGACGTGATAGAAAAGATAGCCGCGTCAGAGGGTGAAGGTAGGGGATGAGTAGAGGTGGCGATTGTGTGGATATCCGTCAACGCAGCGACCGTGTTCGCAACGACCTTTGCGATTGTCAGTATCGACGCGACGTCGGGGAAAACAAAGCTTACCATGGGATTGCTGTCCGAAATCATTTCGTGTAATTGTCCGAGAAAACCATTGTCGATGACGAGTTCTGGTTTAAGGTCATAGAGCTTAGCGACACAGAGTGCAGCTGTCTTGCGAACGTAGGGATTCTCATCCTTGAGCGCGCGTTGGAGTGGATCGCATAGATAGTCGATGATCTTCTCCGCGCGCAAACAGCCCATCGTTCGGATGGCGAGAGCCCGAACGAGAGGGTTAGGGTCTTCAGAATCCTTGACGAACGTGTTCACGGCCAGTATGACGAGCTCGGGTTGCGTTTTTGCATAGTTCATGAGATATAGATACACGAGTTTCTTTTGCTCAAGGTCATCCGTCTGCATGTTTTTGAGGACATCGGGAAAGAGACCAGAGACGTCTGTCCAAAATGTGGGCGTCGTGCAAGACATCCGAGATGGATTGACGCACCTTTGCCGACGGTCATGGAGGCTATGACTTTCTTGATCGCATCCTTGCGTTTATCGCGGTACTCGCTGTTGAGATCGACGCTGAGTTCATAGTTTTCGCCTTTGCGGGGTGCTCGTATGCTCATGGACGTAGCAGGGTTGCAGTGCCGGGTGGGTTACAAACGTAGTGCGGCTCGCAAGGTGGCCGTCGGCGCTGAGTAAGAATGTGGTGGGTCGTCGCTGTCGTTATTCGGCGTCGTCGACAGTGGCAGTAAGGAATAGTAGCAGCTAAGGCACCGACGCTACTCGGGGTTTTAACTTGAACATGTCACCAACTCCCTAGACTGCAGTGGAACTACACATAATACTCATCGTACACGATCCCATTGTCTACAGTGAAATCTCAGACATTTATGGTAGCGTGGAGAGTAGATGATGCTCCGCCTTCCATTGATTTAATGATAATCCAGTAGTACGCAACGAGATTATTACTCGGTCCTTCAGAGTCATTCGACAAGAAAAATTTGCAACGACTCACAGGCAGACTACGTATCACACAATTGCCTGGGTGCTTTCGCAACAAGTGCTGGCCCCTCGTATAGTTGCGAGTGAACAGCTCGGGGCAGCTTTGGGCATGTATACATGCATTTGAGATGTTTTTCTAGGACATGACGCGTCACGATGTCCTTCTCCATTTCAGCAAAGTATCCGATCCAGTGACATGTCAACCACGAGATTGAGAACAGAGCCACGCACCACGGCTGCCAGTGGAACCAAGTGATTGCTTGAAGAAGACATGGACTTTTCCGTCGTCGGGCTGGGTGATTACCTACAAAGAGTTCTGTTCGCGAGTAAAGAATTTGGCTCGTCCGAGTCGGTTGATTAATCTGGGAGGAGTGAGTCGTGTACAAGGGGGATAAGAGTCTTGCGTTCGGTGGTGAGGAAGACCAGTTTTCAGCGAGGTTCTGGAAAAAAGGGTAAGCCATCGTCAAAGCGGCCAAGCAAGTCTTTACTACCCATACTTTCCGCTCTCCCAATTCACGCGATGGCAACCATCCACTTCCCTGATAGTGTTCCCAAGGCTCGCAATTTCATTCTAACACGCCGTCCAATCCACAAGGATGACGACCCGCCGATTTCATATGTCCCCGTCAATTCAACGTTCGTCGCATCAATCCTGCCACAATAGGGAACTGTGTTAAGACAGATAATAATGGATTATATTTCTATCTTTTCCTCACCAGTCCCCTGATGCCATATGCGACGTTTCATTTGGCGGGAAGATATCTTGCGAACTATTTTACAGTTTCGATCCGAAATCCAAATCTGCAAGCCTTTGACGAAGAATTTTACCATGATTCTGCGTTACATGAACACTGTTTTTGAGTGCTTTGTAGCCGAGATCCCAACTGAGATAGCAAGACATTCATGAAGGTTGAGTATTGGGTAGGTCGTCGTGAGCCAATCCATGTACGGAACTACCGCCGCTCAAATGATCAAAACATTGATCATCACAGTGATGTCATGGACTGTGGTACTATTGACCTCAGCCACTATCCAGATTGGGAGGCTTATGATAAACGACTGGGTTGGCAGTCTTGTCTGGGATGCGATCTCAGTACATGCTTTTGGAGTAATGGATATCTTGTTGTGATTATGAGCTTGGCTAGTGAGACATTTGCTTGAGCAGGGGCGAGAAATCTTCTCGCGTCTATGTCCATATATCTAGCCAGCCAAATATCCTCTTCTCCATCACTTCCACCATGGAGTCAAGGCGTTTTTTCAACAGAAAGGGAGAGCTGGATTCCACCTAGGCTGTAGGTGCGATTCGGGCGTGTATTGGCGTTTCGCCAGGCAGACTGCTTGGCCCTGGAGGACCTTGTGCAAGACACGACGGATCTGTGGGAAACCAGATCGAGGGCGTAGAGGGAGGAGCCCTCGCCTTGCCCAGGCACTCTTCGAGCGTGGATCGCTGGTCGGGATGTGGGTGCTTGAGCAAGGGTGGGTAAAACGTGGCTAAGGTATACCCTCGTGGTTTGTCGTAGGCTGCAAACGTGTGTACAACGGCATTGAACTCGATGCCAAACTGGACGTACCAGTCGCTGACATCTTGTTTGAGTGCAACCCCAGAGATGGAAGGCGACCTCGAGATGAGACTGTATGATGGCGAATGTATGTAAGTTGTTCAACAGCACTACATCACTATGACCCATGTTCAAAGCGCGTGGACGACGGTGACATTGCCTTGATCCCCTGTGACGCGGATTGAGCACAAACCCACCGATGGGAGTGGGCACCATTGACCTCATCTTCGAGGTGAGCTGTTCGTCAGACATGTCAACTAGCCAAAACGACACAGAGAAACGTTGCGACGTACGTTGGTCGTGTACGCGGACAGAAGGGGCGGCACAGCACGAAAAGGCCAACCAAACTCCTCACTCATTCTCTCATGCTCGGTGTGGTGAGCGATGCGGTCATCTTGCATTCGGCGATCTGGCGCCCTGGGAAACCACGTATCACGTTTCTGACGGGTAGCCTTGTCTTGAGGTTTGAGAGCGTTGCAATGAGCGGCGAAGGAGACGAGTTATCAGAGGTGGATGTCGGACGGTTGTAGCTGGCGTCGCGCTTGAAATAGTGCATCTCTTTGGCGAAGTGTCTGGACTCTGGAAAAAAGGGTGAGCACTGGACGATGGATTACAGGGGACGCACCTCGCTCGACCTGGTCATGTCCATGCAGATGGGCGACGCGGTGATCGATGAGGTCCTTGGTATGTTGTCGTGAGAGCCTTGGTTTTTTGCTGTCGATGGTCCAGTGGATGGTTTTGTGCCACAGAGTCGGTTGGGCGATACTTGACAAGATCGCATACTAAGAGGCCTTTACACAAAAAGCTAGTGCAATGATACTAGTACTAGTGCGACCCGAGCAAGGAAAAACTTGAATATTTCATTTAACCGTGACCACGTGGGCAAAGGCCGCGGCGAATCCGCAGTGATTCTGCACCGCGACGAACGATCCACTGGAATGTGTCAACCACTGGCAAGATGCCGTTGGGCCGTGGAGGATTCAGAGACTTTGTCCCCGAGTCGTCTTGTAGGTTTTCTCAGATGCCAGGCCGCGGTCCGCTGTCAGATAACAACCAACAGACAATTGATTTTCATTCTTTCACGTTTGTCGTCGTCGGCCAGTGGCCAATTCAGTTCGTACCGGTCGGATAGTGAGCTCAGTGTAGCTTACCAACAGGTAAGTTATTGTATTACATCGTCAGAGGGTAGTACATGTGGCGATATTCGTAGGTCCATTCCCGTGTTGATTTAGGACAAATTCCTCGCCACAGGTCAACAAAGATAAAGGCAGGTACTGCTTGGCGCTCCCCCTCCCCCACACACCTCGCAGTTACAGTCCAAACCGATCTCACTATCCATTCCAATGTCTCACTCTGCCCCCGATTTCGGGGATATCTCTTCCTATATCATTACTCATGTGTTTTGTCCTCTCCAGCTTCCTGATGGCGACGATCATAGTATCAGCAATGACTTTTCTCTCGCCACAGCAGTTGCCGCCATTGCTCGCCTCTACATTTCTTATGTCGACCAAGTCAACAAGCCCGTGTGGTACAGCATTTTGCAAATGCTTGACAATATGCGCGCCACTGTTCAGATCCAAAGATTGGATATTTCCCAAACCATTTCGCAGCTCCGTAGCATGAAAGTCGGGGGTAAGTCGTTCAGCTTTTATAATATCACAGAAATTCATAATGTACAGAAATTCTTGCATTTCTTATCCGATCCCAGAATGTGGCGGTGGTCTTTAGGAGGCAGGGAAACAATACGATTTACGAGTCATTCGAGGTCTCCCCCAAGGCCGAGAAAGTGATGACTACGCAAGGAAAGCTCATTTGTTCCTATCCTGGTCCAGCTATAGAGATCCCGAATGCCGTCTTTGATGACGAAAAATTTCTCGCCGAGCTCGCAAATTTCCTCGTTCACATGAACGACGACACGCTCTCAGACGCTGCTCCCACAACTCGCAAAGCGAAGTCCACCGTCGTTGAAACCCGAGACACGACCCATCCACGTTATATTACCGAATTATTGACAGGTATCTTGCGAAGCGTCGGTCGTCCTGCCGACGTCGTTCGCATTACCAAGCGTGTGGGGGATGACGTCGTGTGGAACAACTCGAAGTTGCCTTGGCGACGTTCCTCGTTGTGGCTGCTTCTCCGAGTTGTTCTTCAGATGACATTGGATCGATCTTCTCTCGGGTCCATCGCATACAAGGAATTCGTGTTATTCTTCATGTGTTGCCTTGGGAAGGACAAGATCTGCAAAGACCTTTCCAACGACCTCCTTCAGTTCATGTCCGCCAAAATCAGTCGACGCTTGCATAAGCTCGGCTCCTCCGCACCAGGTTGGCTCTCGTGTATTGTGTTAGAAACATGCACCTCCTTCCGGTCGACGCTGGAGAAGAGGTGGTCGCAAGTGCAGGCTGCCCAACGTGTATCCCTACCATGGACCCCATCGCAGCTCGATCTTAGCCGAGACATTCGACTGCCATTATCGGATAGCGGCGACTACATTCGCAAGTGTCTCGTTAATCACAGCATCGATCCTCTAGACACCGATTTCATCCCCAGGCATCGTCCTCGAGGCGCTCTTGAGGACTTTTTGTCTTCTGATGGCGCTTTCTTCGAGAATGCATACAGTGCCGAGCCCCACGTAACCCTGTACGACCTGGAGCAAGCAGTAGAGAAAGGGATTGATGTGTGGGTTGATCGGGTGGCGAGCAAAGATGAAGCATGCGTGAAATTGGAGATGTTGGCGAACAGGTACTCGTCGAGCGCATTGAACACATACGGAAAGAATCCCGAACTTTTGTCGGTCATGCTGTTGACCATGATCGAGCTTTGGATCGCGCTTGACAAAATAGCTATCAGGGAAATACCGATCCTTGCAGAGTACTCTCCGGAGGTGCCCACAAATTTCCTGCAGCATTTGTTGATTTGCAAGGCTGCTAGCTTTGATCGTCTTCGCAGCGTCAACCAATACATTTCTCACCGCCACTCCCAATCAACCTGTGGATCAGTGTTTTCTCCCGCAAACACTTTCGCACTTCATTATTACAGAGAATCCTCGCATCTCCAGCAACTCAAGGCTCGGATTGAGGGAGTAGCTGGGCTCCAAAAACGTGAAAAGGCAGCTGAGCTCGAGAAGAAGAATGCTCGACATACCGATCTTCAGCGACAGGCTGATAGGATGGAACACACTTTTGCCACCAGTCGGCGTGGCCACAGGTATCACTCCCACTCCTGCGAGAAGTGCGCGCTAGAGAAGCAGCAGAGGATGGATATCACGGTTCACGAGTGGCCATTGCCTGCTCAAGAGTCCCGGGCCCAAGTTGTGGTGTTCGAACTGGACTGTCCGGTGTCATTCAATATGTGGCGCACTGCCATATTCCATCTTTTGGTCGATATCTGTTCTCCATCCGTTCAACCCAAGGACCCTTACGTCATGCTCGATCAGTATCGTGCGCTTCAACCTTATTTTGTCCAGCATCCGAGAGCGCGGATCATCCTTGGTTCCGACACCAAACCTTTTGTTGTGACGCATCATAGCAAAATATCCATTCCCAATACGCAGGAACGGGTTTGCGTTAACAATGGACTGGACTTCAGCAATTTCGATCGCCATTCTCGCACTACTGTCTCCGAGGCACTGGGCCGTGTCAACATCGGCGAGTACTGCACGTACCAACTTCAAAGTGGACCATACAGGAATCTACAAAAATATGTGGATACGACTTCCCAAATGTCGAACGAGGTCTTGGCAAATCAGCTTGACTGTCACAAGGATCTGTCCATTCACGAATTTATAGCGTT
This sequence comes from Aureoboletus auriporus, assembly GCA_038089615.1. Classification (NCBI taxonomy): domain Eukaryota; kingdom Fungi; phylum Basidiomycota; class Agaricomycetes; order Boletales; family Boletaceae; genus Aureoboletus; species Aureoboletus auriporus. Next base: position 10,991 of record JBBPLF010000918.1, read on the forward strand.
TGGACACTTGCGCGGCGGCGGGTTGCTCCAGTGGCTCAACATCTTGCGGGAGCTTAGGAGTCGAGCGCTGACCTTCCGCCATCACGAAGTTGCCTTTCTCATGGCCCAGGCTGCCTCTCAAGTTGGGCCGTTTGACAATACAGAGTGGACTTGGCACTACGAACTTCGACAGCCCTCCTTTTGTGATGCGCTTCTTGGGGAGCTTCGGACTCTCGTACAGGACATTGAAGCCAATTGGCTGGAAGGGGTGACAATGGACTCCATATCCTTCTTGCTCCGTCGTTTCCTTTCTTCCAGCCCTGATCAAGTTGTCTCGCTGAAAGCACTCGAGCTCCTTCGTATCGTCCGTAGTAAGGTGCTCAACTGGGTAACCGAGCTCTCAGCTAAGCTCGCGGGAACGCCGGGAGACGAAGAACTTCGTGGGTTTTTGCGGGACAGCGCTGCCATATGTCGAAGCACGTTCGATCCTGACCCTTCCATGATCCATAGCCTTCTTAGTTCTGCGGAAGATGTCGACGTCTTGCTTTCTTGCGCCATATTGATCCACGACCACACGCCGAGCAACATCTCATATCTTCCCCCATACTCACAGCTACTCCTTGACCGAGATCGCCGCCTCTCTCTGGCACTAGATAGTGTTACCAGGGATCTGATCGTGGCCGACGACACAGACGAAGGCATTGACCTTGCCATTGGCAAGCTTTGGCATGACTACCGTCCAGGCACAAAGTGGACCCCGTTACAACACCCGAATTCACGCTGGTTATCGTGTACAACCAAATTGACGGCCGAGCAGCATTCGCAGGTGGTACATCTCAATTTACTTGATGGGTCACTTTTGGTGGATGGGAAACCGCTTGGTAGATTGCCACCCGAAATTATGCAACATCCATTATACAAACTGATATTTGGCAAGGTACGCCTTCGCCACACCCGACGGGACACAATACTAACAACTTTGCAGCAAGTTTTGGAGGTCATACCAGGGGATCTTCCAGGGATGGATTATTCGACGAGGGGTACGATTTCGGGCCATCAGGTGAGCGCACTTCAGGAAATATCGGCATGACACATACTTAGGTTCCCCAGGTGTACTTTTCTCTCACAAGGAAAAGCTCGGAGCTCGTCATACGAGCAAAACGGAAACACGTAGCCACCGATGAATCGGAAATCATTGTTCTTATCCCTCAGGAAAAATTCGGAGGAGACTTACCCGCAGTTTTGATTCAGGGGCATGCCCATTGGCTAAACCTTTCGACGTCAGTCATAGAGATTCGACCTCTTGATGCTATTTGGGAATCTTCGTCGGAGAACTGGAGGATCGATTATTCTCCTGGGCAGTACCGCATGTATAAACCCCACGAGGACCTTGTAGACATCCGAAGTGCCACTTGGAAAATGGTGTCAGATCTCTTGGCGCCACTCGATACCCCAGAGAATCTCATCATGTCCTCGATCGACGCCGACCATTCCTCGTCCTCGTCATCCAAGCAGCTGTCCGTTGTGTTGCCTCGTTATGGCCTATCCTTCTACGTCGACGAGGATGGCGAGCTTCAATCTCAAAACATCAGGGGCATGGTTTACGACGAAAACCAATGTATCGGAACTCTGTTTGGTCTGGTCAATCGGCTTGTACTTCGGCCGAAGGTTAGAGATGTCAATGTCGTCGAACTCATCCCCCGATGTGTCCTCATCCCTGAAGGCAATATCTCGTTCCAAAAGATCGGCCGCCACGTCCGTATCAAAATCGACACCCAGCGTCCTGACCTGGGGCGTGTCACGTACCAGACCTATAGAGTTGATACTGACCTAGGGTGCTTGACAACTGTCAGCTTGACGAACAAGCTCTACTGTGCTTATTTGCATGCTCTTACCAGCGGGTGTGGCACCGATCCGCTCATAGGGAGGTCGGGTACAGAAGAAGCATTGTCCCTTCTCCAGTCGGCTAGCTGCTGGTCGATCATGAAGGTCTGCCCCCGTGACGCGGAGCTCTTGGGCCTGATCGCCTCGATGTGTCCATCGCGCACGTGGTATCCCAAACATCTCAGGAGCATGCAGAAAGTGGAGTGGCTTGACCTTCCGGTGACTTCCCAGCACCACGAGCTGTATGTTATTGCCAAAGAGATCAAGGCGCACTACGAAAAACTTCACAAATTATTCCACGACTCGGAAACAGAAATCGACTTCTTCCAAGATTTTCCATCGCGACGGGACCACCTCCTACAGCGCAGTGCACAACGTGCTGTGCATCTATTCCCATCCGACTCTTCTTCGTCCGGTGAAAATCGTTGCGATGTGCGCTACCGAGCTAGAGACCTAGTGGGATCTGACTCGGGAGAACATCGCGCTTATACGGCAGCAACAATCGTTTACCGCCGAGCTCCGAATGCGAAAATCAAGAAGAGTATTTTGAGCATGGTAGAATTATGGACGGATACCGTCTATGGGGATATCGATTTATCTCTCCGATATGACTCATCTTGGCTGGAACCTGATCTTCCATCAATGTGGATCAAGGCATACAATCTCCTGCGAAGTGGAAATGAGAAAAAATGGTCTCAATTACTTTTCTCGCTGCCAGCGATGGCTTACGCTTCGCCGGATTTCAGCAACCTTGTATCCGTGCTTGTAGCCTTTGCGTCTTGCCCGGAATTCGGACTCGAGGATCCACCGGACTATGGATGCTACGACATGAACGTCTTAGATATGTATCATCCTTCGGATTCCACTTTGCGCGGTTACATTTCCAACTGCGCACACTCCTTTGAACGTAGCCCTGAAAGTGATGAATCCGAAAGACCCGGGGAGAGTCTCTATGACGCAGGACAACGTCGATTTAGCATGTATCAAACAA
>JBBPLF010000919.1:0-13834 GCA_038089615.1 Aureoboletus auriporus
TGACTGTACCTTTGACCTCTCTAGAAGTTACCCCCTTACCTGCTTCTTTTCCACACATATTCCTGTCCATCTGACCCAATTCTATTGATCTTGGTCCTATCTAACCAAATGACCCTCTTCCAGTCCTCCACAGTCCAATGCTGGTACTTGAAAGCAAAGGCCAACCTCCTCTTTCTATGGATAGCAGTAAGAAGAGGTTTTTTCTTCTTTATCACAGCCTTTAGAGAGGCCTCTTTGAGGGTATTCCTGACTGTTTGTGAGCATACAGGGGTGCTGATGATAGAATTAATGAAATAAGTGACCTCAACTGCATTATTGGCCTTGCCAATAATGGTTTGTTGGACAAGAGCACATTTGTTGGTAGGAAAAAGTTTGAAAGGACATCCATCATGATGGTTTTCTTTCTCTGGCTGGATTTCCTGAAGGACCCTAGCCACAGTAGACTTCCCTATGCCAGTTTGGGATGGAATTTTTCAATAAGAAAGATCAAGAGAAGTAAGAAAGATAATGTTAACCTTTTGAGCAGCAGAGAGACATTTCATGATGGTAATGAGGGAATTTATTCAGAATGGCAGGGTTTATATATGCTGTATCATGAATACTTACATAATGGTGACATGATACAATAATTACCTAAAGTATGTAATCATATTAGATGCATTCCAGGGTCTAATATACATAATGTAAACTCAAAGTCAAAAAACTGTCCCAATGAGTTGTCACATTGGAATGGCTACCATTTCATCACCCTTCATTGGAATTCTTTGAATCTTAGCTCAATAGAGAGCCAGTAGTAGGTACTACATTTTGTCCACTGATAATTTAGGGCAAGGAGTAGGGGTTATTGAGGACTATTGCATTTAGTGAAAAACATGCAAACATTGGGACAGTTTTTTGAGCCACTGTAAGTAGTGACCGACAGAGACAGAATAAATGTCAGAAGTGAAACGGAGTGTGACAAGGCAAGAATTTAAAGGTACAAAATGGAAGTCTGGGGAACTGAGATACTTGAGTGTGTGAGATTGTACCAGAGTTGTGCTGTAGTGACTGGAGTTGAACTTGGAAAAAACCGGGATATGACAAGAATCCAATAAATGATTGGACTGCTTTGACTGATTGAGGGTGTTGCCATTCGTGGATGGCTTTCAGTTTTACTGGATCCATCTGGATCCGGTCTGCTTGGATGATCATCCTGAGGTATTCTACTTCGTCCTTGTCGAAGAAACATTTTTTCAGTTTTAGCAACAGTCAGTGTTCTCTGAGGTGTTGGAGGACCCGACGAGTTCGTTCCTTGTGTAAAGCAGGGTCATTGGAGTGAATGAGGATATCATCCATGTAAATGATTAGCCACCCTTCAGCTATAAGGTCGGCAAAGGTTCGGTTCATTAAAGCCTGGAATGTTGCTGGGGAATTGCATAGTCCAAAGAACATTATGGTTGGTTTGAAGAGTCCCATAGGGGTTATGAATGCTGCTTTCTATCTGTCTTGTGGTTTGATGAGGACGTTGTTATATCCCCATCAGATGTCCATTTTGGTGAAGATGGAGGATCCCTTGAGTTGGTTGACAAGGTTGGAGATGAGTGGAAGTGGATAGGCATTCTTTGTGGTATGGGAGTTTAGGTATTGGTAGTCCTGACAAGGTTGTACAGATCCATCCTTCTTTGGCACAAAGAAGAAGAAGGATGCTTGTGGGGATTTGGATGGAACTATTTTCCCAGATTTGAGATGTTCATTGATGAAATCTTTGCAAGCTTCCTTTCCTTGGGGTTTAGGGGATATACCTTGGCTACTTTGGGTATGAAGGTTCCATCAAGATATATGCCATGGTCAAATGGTCAAGAAGGGGGGAGTTCATCACCTTCTCATTCGGCAAAGACATCAGTGAAGTCTTTGTATTCCAGGAGGAGTGGTTTTTCTTCATGGGGTTCCTTCAGAGCGAGTTCTATGGTGAGTGTGGTTTTTATGACAAGGTTTCCTATCTTTTTTGTCTGGGTCCAGTTCCAGGCACCAGATGAGGTATTTTTGACATATAGCTCTAGGGGAATCATGTTGTGGGGTTCTGGGTTTGTCTGGGAGAGTTACTTCTCCAGTAGTTCAGTTTATTGCGGGGTTGGTTTCTCAAAGCCAGGTTATTCCGAGGATCAGATTCTCCTTTCCACAATTGATGACAAGGAAATCTCTTTCCTCCTTCTCCTATCCAGATTGTAAGGGTCACTTTGTAGCAGATTATTCCTCCCTGGTTCGGGGATCCGTCCACGTTTTGTGCCTTCTTTGGTTTATCCAGTCATATCTGTTTATATCCCTTCATCTTCACTAGATCACAATCTATGAAGTCTCTGCTTGCTCTAGAGTCTACGAGGGCAAACGTGTCAACAATTTGGTCATTTTCTTGTTCAAACAGTGAAATGGGGATTTGCATAGATTCGCTATTTGGATTGGACAAGAATACTGGTGCTATTACTTCAGGATGGGAGAGCGTCAACCCTTTCCTCCTGTCTAAAAATCCTTCTTTGGGATTTCTTCTTCTTCGACCTGGGTTGTGGCAATGGTTTCTGGCTAAGACGTATTTGTTTCTGGTGGGGTTCCTCTGCAGGCAAGGGGGGGCCTGATTGTTGTTGCTCTTTCCTCGTCCTTCTGGACATCTGTCTCGGGGGTGTTACAGTTTTCCTTTATGACCCGTCGTTTCCTTACATTTACAGCTTAATTGTCTCTCCCAGAACCTTTGCCAGATATATGTCGTCCAATCCCTTTTGATTTCACTTTACTGCAATTCCGCTTTCTTTCCAAATTGGACTACTTCTCCTCGGTATCACTCTCTTTATGTGATACCTCATTTCCCCTTCACACCACATAGCCCAACTATTGCAAACCCAGCCTTACGTAGCATGCAGCAACACTGCAGTTACTGCACACACTGGAATATGCAGTATCTAAGATAGTATAAGTAGCTACTCCATGTCCCCAGTATTCCCTAGCTAGTTCTATGCAATTCAGCGTTGTTACTTGGTCCATCCACAAGTTCCAAGTGTATGCATTGGATAGTGAGACTTCTATTGCTTCGCCCACAACCAGTCTTCATACTACTTTGAGTGTACACTGTGCTATGTTCCGATGCCCAGCATAACAGGGGGTGGTTTCTGGTGTTGCACCCTACCCAGTGACATATGAAACCCTTGTTGTCCCTCATATGTTCTGCTTTTTCTACCAGTGAGAGTCCAGTGGAGTTGACATAAACAGCGTCAACATTCATTGCATTCGGGTCTTTAGGGGGTTTCCCTTTGAACTGGAAATTCACCTTTTGTCCCTTTTGCAAATCATTTATCCTTTTGTTTTGGACATGAAACACTTCCGAGAGTTGAATCCATTCTGATAGTTTATCAGGAAGAGGGTTGGTGGATAGAATCTTGATGGAGATATCTGGATCCAGTTCTCTCAAAAGGTAGTTTATCTTGGTTGATTTATTGTCTATTCCCACTATGGCCTCTGCAGCCTGGAAGGCAGTGATGTAGTTGATATATCCAGCATTACTCTTCTCTTGCTGTTCCAGTTTATCTAACTGGTCCCTTGCTTGGTTCTTTAGTCAAAGGGGAAGAAGGTTTTCTCAAATCTTTCCATGAGTTGGTTGAAAATGAGGTCTTTCAACGTATTATTGGTGAGTTGGACATAGATAGATTTGGAGAAGGTGCTTCCTCAGCCTTTGCTCATTTTTGTGAGAGTGGTTAGGACCTTGGTGCTCTTGTTGTAGAACTTCTTGTTCATGTTGAAGTAGGCAGTCATAGCCATTCTCCAATATATTGCATTCTTTGGATCCCCGGAAAAGTCCACAGGCAGTTTGGCTTTGAGTTCAATGTCTTTGTTTCCTGGATCGGACATTTCTATGTCAGATTTTGGATCTTCAGGTGGTGGAGGAGATGGTCATCTGGGTGGGGCGGTTGGTTGGACAGGCAGTGCATCTTGGATTCTCCAGTTCTCAGTGGGGATTGGTGCTGGAAGAGCAAAGAGTGCAGACGGTGTTGGGGTGTCATCAGAAGAATGAGAAGGGGGATGTGTGGTCTGTCCTTGTTGTGATCCTTGTCCAGAAATGGTGGGTGGATCTTTCTGTCTGGTAACAAAGATAGAGTTGAAGAGCTAGTTTTTTTGGTAACGTTGGGCATTGGAACATAGCACAGTGTACACTTGAAGTAGTATGGAGACTTGTTGTGGGCAAAGCAATAGAAAGTCTCACTACCCAATGTGCACACTTGGGGCTCGTGGAAGTGCTAAATAACAACGCTGGATTGCATAGAACTAGCTAAGGAATACTGGACAAGTTGTATGGCTACTTATACTACCTATGCACTGCACATTCCTATGTATGCAGTAACTGCAGTGTTGCTGCATACTGTGTGAGGCAGGGTCTGTAGTAGCCTGGCTAAGTGATGGATGAAAGGGATACAAGGTATTGCATAAAGAGAGTGATGCCAAGGAGGAGTAGTCCGATTTGGAAGAAAGTGGAACTGCAGGAAAGTGAAATTAGAAGGGATTAGATGATATATGTCTGGCAAAGATATGAAGGGAAACAATTAAGCTGTAGACATAGGGAAACGATGGGTCATAAGGGAAAACCATAACAGAAGGCAATATTTTTGCTTCCACTTATTTGTTACACACACCATGATTATGCCCCTATTTTCCCAATATTTTCCATCATTCTTCTGGAATTATTCGAACACATCCTGAATTATTACAGTGATATCTAAGTTATCTAATACTTAGCATACCACTTATCTTCGACCACTTTCCCACACTGGACACCTTTCACTTTCCCATGATCAACCAACTCATGCTGTTAGATCAATATGTGCACAGCCACAGCACAGCACTTGTGTCATTTGGCCAGTGGCAGACTAGGTGCGACTAGAATGCTGACAAACATTGCCATATATGGTAAGAGCAGTCAAGCATGGTCGTTCAGTGTGTTTGGTGTGCTCAGTCAAGTATTGGTCACTATAATTGGACAGGACATCAATAGCAATGCCTCTAGACCGATCCCTACATATGTACCTTAAAACCAGTGTACACATGTTAGCATAGACCACCCTTTAGTCTAGACTCACAATCTGTATTATTATTAAGATAATCATTAAGGGTACTACCCTACACATGTATGATATATTGACCTAGACTCGAACCTAGATTTACATGCCACCTACATATGTTATGCTTCCATACTATGGCTATGTCTTGACTCATGGACGAAGCACTGTAGCATAGGATATCTACAAATATAGTGTACATACATGTAAACCCCTGAGTAGTACATAAAGGTCAAAGAGCCGCCAGAGGACACTAGTCTTGTCCTCTTGGAGTTCTCCCCAACACTTCAATAGCTACTTGACTCACTACTATTGCACCTAGTACAACATCTGATACTTACAGTAGGTGTTGGTTGTTTCATTATCCAATTGGCAACTCACTGATGGCATCCTCATCTATAAAGGTTGTGTTTACATACCCAATGATAATCCCCTCCATTATTCTATCCTTACCCATTGCCACGATCACGAGTTGGTGAATCATCCAGGTTTTCTCAAAACATGACAGCTGGTCGCTACTGAGTTTTGGTGGCCTGATTTGGCTTCCTATGTCTGCCATTATGTTGCGGGTTGTGCCATTTGCCAACAGAACAAGGCAAACACTCACCCTACCTCCCCACCCCTCCTATCCATCAAGTCCTCCATATCTTGTCCCTTCCAACAGGCCTCTTGTGACCTGATTGTTGACCTCCCCTTCTTCCACTGGCTTCAATTCTCTCCTGGTTGTGGTTGACCATGGGCTTACTAAGGGGGTGATTCTTTGCCCCACTAAACTACCATCACTGCAGAAGGGATCACCACCCTCTTTTTCACAAAGTCTACAAGTGATTTGGCCTATACAACAAAATCATCTCTGATTGTGGCCCCCAATTCGCCTTCTCTTTTGCAAAAGAACTTGGAAAACTCCTCAGCTATGATCTCTCCCTATCTACCACCTACCATCCACAATCTGATGGTGAAACTGAATGCATGAATCAAGAAATTGAAACCTATCTTCACATCTTTTACAGCAATAACCCCACGTCATGGTCTGATTCTATTTCCCACACTGAATTTGCCCATAATCACTGCTTTCACTCCATCACCTAACAATCCCCATTCTACCTCATGATGGGATACAGTATGAACCTCATTGCCTTCCCCACCATCCTTCCTGAAACCTCCCTCCCTGCTGTTGAAGAATGGTTGAAAACTTTCACCACTGCCCATAATGAAGCCCTTACCACCCATGAACTGGCCCAACAAGTCATGGTCTCTTGAACCAGGAAAACATTCTCTCCCTTCCAAAAAAAAAAAAAAAATTGACTAAACATGCAAAATTTAAAATGCTTTATCGCCAACCCAAAGTTTGCACCAAAGCAAGAAGGACCTTTTATCATTGTCAAGGTCCTATTGCCAATCACCTACCAACTCCGCTTACCCCAAACGTGGAAAATCCACCCCATGTTCCATGCCTCCCTCTTATCGCCCTATCATGATAATAATGTGCATGGTCCAAACTTCCCAGCACCACCACCTGACCTTATCGCTGGAGAAGAAGAAGAGTACAAAATCGAGAAGATTCTATGTCATTGAGGAACTCCATCCCATTGGTCCTTCCTGATCTGATGGAAGGGATACACAGCCGAAGAAGACTCCTGGGTTCCTGAGCATGACTTGAAACATGCAAAGTCCACTCTTCTTGATTATAAAAACCATCACTCTTTTGTTTTCAAACCATCATCTGTTAAGTTCACTGCTTGGACAATGGAAGTTGCCTGAGCGAACCTACAGAATTAATGCTAAAGGTGTAGGGCATACCATTCTAGCATCTGGCTAGAGCACTTGTATGTGGCTCTGACATTGGTGTGATGAGAACCTCAGAGCTTAGTCACACATAAGGGCTCTGGAAGACCAAATATTGCATAGAAAAATACTAGAGGAGGTAGTACATTCAAGTGTGTAGAACTGGCTGGGAAATGCCAGTAGAGAGGTAGAACTACTTATACAAAAGCTGGGTGCTGCATAAGGCAGTTAGCTAGCAAAGCATGTTGCATAAGGCAGTGTGGTAGTTTAGGGGATATGAGGCAATGCATTAGAAGGGTATTGTCAAGGAGAGGGAGATAGTCCTTGTGGTTTTGAGGCAGAATGGAGTGAAGGAGGGGAGGTGACATGTGGTTCCATATGGTTCCAGTTGAAGGTAAAGCATTAAATGTGGTTCCATGTGGTTCCGGATGAAGGTGAAGTATTAAGTGTGATTCCAGTCATTGGTAAAGTAACATAGAGAAACTATCTGTGGAAGATGCAACAATAAGTGAAGGTGAAAAATGAATTATCTGGGTGGCATCAATGTTAATTGTAGCATCATCTGCCTAACTACAAACCACCACAATGCTTGTTATTTACCAACATGCCAACACTGCCCCTACTGTCTCTGTTTCCACTTCTTTTTCTGACCAACTCTCCTCTTGTCCATCTTCCCCTACCTCCATCACATCCTGGCCCTTCAACTTTTGGGACTTTGACATGGAAAATGCTCCACCCCCTCCTCATACTGACCCAGTCACATCCGCCAACCTTCCTATTACTGCCTTTCATATCCAAGATGTCCTTGAAACCGCTACTCTAGACCTGATGTCTTGACAAATTACCAACCTCCATATGACCCTCTATTTCAGAAGCCATTTTGACATGGAATCCCCTCTTTGGAACCTCCATCATGCCTATTTACAAAACCAATGCCTCTTAAACCTCCTCTCTCTTGCATCATCCAATAAAAGCATTGCCAATAGAGCCAGCATCCTTCAACAGATCAATACCCAAATGGAAGAAAATCTCCTTTCAGCTTTCTATCAGTTGGAAATGCCTCTCGCAATATCTGAGATTGACAGGTATCATTGTCAGCTTAGTGAGGTACTTGATGACACTAGAATTGGTACTCCTATCCCCACTTTCCCCACCAAGCCATCCTCACCATCCCCACCTTCCGTATCCTTTGCCGTCTTCATCATTGAGGAACAATGAGTCAAGGAAGCTGCCATCACTGCAATTCCTCCACAACAAGTCCATGGTTCCTTTGTGGCTTGGAGAGAAGTGAAAGCATGAAGATCCCTGAGGAACCCAACAGACCTGTGCTTTCATTGCCAACAAGCGGGTCACTGGATGGCCAACTGCCCAGTTTACAGGTGCTGCCACTTTCATAATATCCAACCCAGACATGTTGCCTCTCGTTGTCCTTGGTGTCACCATTCACCTCCTCCGATCATCTCCTCCCCTACATTGAGTATCTTCTTGACCAATCCTGTTCCTGTCCTCCCTCCTCACTTTCAACATTTCTTGGATGATACCTGAGAATGCTTCCACCCCTTGTTGTCACCGATATACCTGGAGCTGTACCAGGCGTAATTCTGACTGCCCCCACATTTGGCCTCAATGACAATCTCATTCTCCTGCCCTCTTTTCCAAAGATACTTATCACGCTGAAGAAGATTATGATGACAATATTTGGGATACCACAGCCAAGGCAAACATCACAGGATCTCCTGGGGTGGACTACTGAGACTTTTTAGCTGGGCGCTAAGATGGTACACCCTACATCCTTAGCTTTAGTCCTGTAAGTTCACTTGAGCAACTCCTGTTGTCCTGGTAGTGAACTTAACACCTTGTAGATAGTGTTTCCATTCTTCTAGAGCATGAATTATTCCGAGGAGTTTACAATCATAGATGTCATAGTTTCATTCCATGGGGGATAGGGTTTTCGAAAGGTAAGCACAGGGGTGAAGATCTCCATTGCTGTCTATTTGTGTGAGGACAGCTCCTGTGGCCATTAGGGATGCATCGGTCATTACTGTGAAGGATTGGTGACATCAGGCATTTGGAGGACTGGTTCTCTGGTGAAGCTTTCCTTTATGAATAGGAAAGTGGTATTGCACTCTGGGGTCCATTCCCATGTGGCTCCTTTCTTGGTTAAATCATGTAGGGGTCGTGCTTTAGTAGAAAAGTTTGGGATGAACTTTCTATAGAAGTTGCAGAATATGATGAATGATTGGACTGCTTTCACAGTTTTGGGTGGTTGCCATTCATTGATGGCTAACAACTTTACTGGATCCATCCAGATCACACCTGCTCAAATGATCATTCCAAGGTATTCCACTTCTTCTTTATTGAAGAAACACTTTTTCAGTTTCAGCAATAAGCGATGTTCTCTGAGTTGTTGGAGAACTTGGTGAGTTTGTTCTTTGTGTATGGTAGGGTCATCAGAATGGATGAGGATATCATCCATATAGATAACCAGCCATCCTTCAGCCATAAAGTCAGTGAAGATATGGTTCATTTATGCCTGGAATGTTGCAGGAGAATTGCATAGGCCAAAGAACATCATGGTTGGTTCAAATAATCCCATGAGGATCACAAATGCTGCTTTCCATCTATCCTATGGTTTGATGAGGATGTTGTTGTATCCCCATTGAATGTCTACTTTGGTAAAAATGAAGGACCCTTTGAGTTGGTTGACAAGGGCCAAGATGAGAGGGTGTTACAGTTTTCCCCTATGACCCATCTTTTTCCTATGTCTATGGACTCATCGTCTCTTCTTGTGTTTTTGCCAGACACTCGTTAGCTCTTCCTTTGTGATTCTATTGCTTCTGTTCTGAAATCCTTTGGAACTACACCCATTATAATTCATCTTCAACTGGAACCACAGGGAATTCCTTGGAACCCCTTGCATTACAGTTTTCCCCTATGACCCATCTTTTCCTTATGTCTATGGACTCATTGTTTCCTCTTGTGTCTTTGCCAGACACTCATCATCTTTTCCTCACCAGTTCTTTTGCTTCCATTCCAGAATCCTTTGGAACCACATCTATAACATTCACCTTTAACCAGAACCACAGGGAACCCTTCAGAACCCTTCAGAACCACGTTTACACTTTATTCCCTTGTCTAACACCTTCACCTTCAACTGGAACCATAGGAAATTCCTCGGAACCCCCTTGGAACCACCTTTATACTTTGATCCTTGATCCTTGAACTTCGAAACCATGATGGACTACATTCCTCTCCTTGGCATTGCCTTCCTGATGCAATGCCTCGTATCCTCTTTACTACCATCACATAGCCATGATACTGCGGACCCCACTTTATGCAGTATGCAGCAAGCACTGCTACTATTGTGCACATAGGATTACGCAGTACATAGTTAGTATAAGTAGCCTTTCGACTCGTCCTGTATTCCCCAGCTAGTTCTACACAATTCAGTGTTGTTACTTAGGACTCCACTAGCCCCAAGTGTCCGCATTGGGTAGTGAGACTCTATTGCTTTGCCCACAACAAGTCTTTGTACTACTTTGAGTGTACACTGTGGTATGTTCTGATGCCCAGTGTTAACAAAAGAACTAGCTCTTCAACTCTATCTCTGTCACCTGACAGAAAAATACACCCACTATTTCAGGACAAGGATCACGATGAGGACGGACCATATGTCCCCCCTCTGATTCTTTGGATGACACACCAACACCATTTGGACTCTTCACCCTTCCAGCACCTATCCCTGCTGAAGATTGGAGAATCCAAGATGCACCACCTGTTATGATTCACCCCTATTCATTTTTCCTTTCGTTATCTTGCTTACTTCTCTTGATGTTCTCATCGGACGTCTCATCATCATGATTACTCTTCTATGCATTCCCATCGGACACATGTCTTGCTGTACAGCCTGCTTGACATCATTGTTTTCTCTTTTGTTTCACTTGCTGTGTATTACCAAACATTCTCTGGAATTCCTTCACATTCTATTGCTTAGTAATTCCCTTTTCTTTTTCCTATATAAACCCAACGATACCAACAATGTACTTCACGCTTGACCTACTTGGAATAGCATCATACCTAGTACACTGTCTCTGATCCCTTGGATCCCTTGTTCTCCTTGAAGTCCTTGTCCTACTCTGAGTGGACGCTTTCTCATAACCCTTGAAACCACCAATGATTGTCTTATCATTGGAAGAACCCCTTGACCTTCGAAACCTTGAACCATCTTTGACAAACGTTCGTCAAAGACAGAACCTCTGAACTGACCAGGTCTACGTTTGCCCTCCACCCAAGTCGAGTGTAACACCACCTGTCCAGCCAACTATCCCACCTAGACAACCACCACCACCCCCAGCTGAAGATCCAGAATCTGACATAAAAATGTCCAATCCAGGGAACAAAGACATCGAACTTAAGGCTGGACTGCCCGTAGACTTTTCCAGGGATCCGAAGGATGCAATACAATGGAAGATGGCTGTTACAATTGACCATTGATGCCCCCAGACAATTCATTTTTCACTTTTCCTTACCTTCACATCACTCATAGACATCTTCTACCTTAGTCCTGACCGGAACCACAACGGAACCACAAGGAACCACAACTATTGTTCCTACTTCCACTCAGAACCACAGAAACCACATTGGAACCATACAAAACCATGCTCACTACTTCATCTTCGACCGGAACCACATGGAACCACATTTGACACTTGTCGCTTCCTTTCTCTTATCTCGTTCTGACCTGGAACCATGAGGACCATTCCCTTCTCCTTGGCAATACCTTTTTGATGCATTGCATCGTATCCTCTAGACTACTGCATTGCTTTATGCAGCACATACTGTGGCTACTGCCTTATGCAGCACACATTGCTTTACGGAGCACATACTGCGGCTACTGCCTTATGCAGCACCCCAGACTAGTATAAGTAGTTCTACCTTCTCACTGGCATTTCCTCAGCCAGTTCTACGTACTTGGATGTACTTCTCTCCTCTAGTACCTCCCAATGCAATGTCTGGTCTCCCAGAGTACTTGTGTGTGTTAGAATAACAGAAACAGATGTAACTCCAGCGAAGTCCAGAGTGGAGTCTCAGCAGGACTTGGCTTCAGCGTATGTGCTGCCCTCTTACTGAACCCGGAGGTCCCAAATTTGTTTGGAGAACAGAGGTTGGAGGTTGGAGGTCACGAGAACCGCCAGGATTCAAGTATAATGGAGGGGGAAGATGGAGATGGGGATTGGACGGAGACTGGAGGGTCAGAGCGAGGAGAGGAAGATGGGTTTATTCAATTCAGTGTTCAATTTGATATTCAACTGGAGTTACAATTACAGCACAGAGGAACTTATATACAGAGGGTGGAGGTGTTTCAGGGTGACCAGTGGGGACAGAGATGTAAGTAGTGACTGATGGAGACGGAGATGTAAATAATGACAGATGGGGACAGAACAAATGTCAGAAGTGAAATGGAATGTGATGAGGCAAGAATGTAAAGGTACAAAATGAAAGTCTGGGGAACTGAGATATCTGAGTGCTGTCATATCCCAGATTTTCTCCAAGTCCAACTCCGGTCACCACGGCACAACTCCGGTGCAATTTCGCGCACTTAGGTATTTCAGTTCCCCAGACTTTCTTATTGTACCTTACATTCTTGCCTTGTCACATTCCATCACTTCTGACATTTGTTCCGTCCCCATTTGTCATTACTTACATCTCCGTTGGATACCCTACTTACATCTCTGTCCCCATCATTTACCCTGAAACACCTTCCGCCCTCCATATATAAGTTCCTCTGTACTGTAGTTGTAGCTCCAGTCGAATATTGAATTGAACTACCTTCCCTTCCTCGCTCTGACCCTCTGGTCTCCATCCGACCTCCCTCTTCGTCTCATCCTCCGTTATACTTGAACCCTGGCGGTTCTCGTGACCTCCAACCTCCAACCTCCAAACAAATTCGGGACCCCCGGGTTCAGTAAGGGCGCAGCACATATGCTGAAGCCAAGTCCCGCTGAAACTCCACTCCGGACTTCGCTGGAGTTACGTTCGTTTCCGTTGTTCTAACAGTATATTCAACTACCACTTGCTAGAACCCGACGTCCATGAACACCTGCGCTTGTACCAGAGTATATACCAACATCGTCCCCACCCTATCCCCTTGTTACAACCCTCTTTCCATGTTTGGGAGCAACCGCCGAGGCCCTGGGTCCACTAACGACTTCCGTGGGTTCTCCGCACAACCTGCACCCTCCATTTCCCAAAGCTACCCCAAATCCCCGACTCCTGGAGTGCAGATAGTCTTTGCCCAGCTTGGAGGTGGTGATGGCAAGTCAGCCAATCATCACTCGAGTCAACATGAGGCTACTTTCCGCACTCCCGTTAACGACAACCCTCCTCCTCCGGACGATCCTGTTGTCGACCCTAATCCAATACTGGACACAGGCACACACAAAAGATACTGACTTAGAGAGAAGTTAAAATGAGGGGAAAGCTCAATGAGAACTTGACTGAAGTTCCTTGTTGACATGCATTGGTTTATATACTATTACAAGTGCTGTGCTATGGTCTGTGCGTGTGTGGCTATACAAGTCTGCCCTAAGATATGACATCATAGAATGTTCTGGAATGATTACCTAAGAATATCATGTGACTGTGAGAACCAAAGTGGTCCATGACTTGAAAGATACTAAGTCTGAAAGATGAAAGATTAAAGATGATAAGATAAGATAAGATAAGATCAAAAGATTAGATAAGCGTAAAATTGACAACATTACCCCCCTTCTAATCCTTGACTTCCAGGCGAGAAAAAGGTAGTATGTCGACCATTGTCGAATTTTCGTAGGGTTTAAAGAGTCCGTCAAAGAGAGTTTGCGCCATGTTGAGCCGGCGCAGGGCGGAGGGGTGAGAGTTGTAAAAGTCGCCAATAGACGCTTGCGCATGTTTAAGGTGAGAACAGGGTTCCCACGTATGATCCTCTTCTTTTT
>JBBPLF010000920.1:0-13826 GCA_038089615.1 Aureoboletus auriporus
GATGAGATTGGACAAGGGGGCAGTCCGAATACCGTCGGCTACATCTCCAAGTACAACAATGGTGATGAGGGGTAGAGGCATTTACAGAAATCATGCGAGGAACATAGAAGTGTGGGGGGGGGGATAGGAATAGGGTTGGTAGAGGAAGTGCTGGTTGTGGAAGAGAGGGAGTTCTGTGGGGAATGACGTTGCCAGGGACACCGTGAGGCAACGTGTCCTGGTTGAATGACCCAGCAATGATGGCAACAATAATTGGGACAATTGGCCATGAAGTGGCCTTCTTGTTGACAATGGAAGCAACAGTCAGTGGGGTTAGAAGAAGGTCATCATCCTTCAGCTTCTTGCCATGCAGCGAATGTCTGGAAACCAGGTGGAAGGAGATGGTGAGCAACAGCAATGGCCATTTGTTTGGCTCATTATTCCTCAATAGAGAATTTGGCAGACGACACAAAAGGTGTAGACAGGACAGGAGAGGGAGGAGGAAAGATGGGAACAGGTGTACTGGTTTGCTGTTCTTGTCGAGCCTGTACTTCTCCTAATTGAGGGTGATAGCGATCGATCTCAGAGATGGCGAGAGGCATTTCTAATTGGTGAAGGGTTGAGAGGAGGTTTCCTTCGGTTTGGGTTTGGATTTGTCAAAGGATGCCGATGTGAGAGGCAATGCTTTCATTAGACGATACTAAGAAGAGGATGTTTGCAGGATGTTGGTTTTGTAAAAAGATGCGGTGAAGGTTCCACAGTGGAGATTCCATGTCAAAATGGCTCCAGAAGTAGATGGTCATCCAGGGGTTAGTGATCTGTCTGGCCATCAAGTCTAAAGCTGCAGTGGTAGGGACTTCCTGGGTACGGAAGGCGGAGAGCGGAAGATCCACAGATTGGATGGGTTCATCAGTTGAAATAGGAGGGGTATTGTCAATGGTGGGGCCCCAGGAGTCGGTACTCCAAGGTTCAAGGGGTGCAGGTGAAGGAGAATGGGAAGAAAGTCTGTCAGATAAAGGTATAGTAATCGAAGAAACAGAAACAGAAGGAACAGGGGTGGTAGACCAGTGAAAGTAAATAATAGGCATGATGAATCATAGTGCCAAAGGCAGTTGTTGTATGTTTTGTTGCAAAAATAGTGTTCAGGAGGATGGAACAGTGGAAGATCATTGTGAAAGAGGAAGAAGAACTTGTAGAAGGGGAGTCTGGGTTGGAATTCGAAGTTTTGTTTACAAAGCATTTTTCTAAAAGGCAGAAGGGTGATGGTTTTTATAATCACGGAGAGCGGACTTTGTATGTTTCAAATCACACTCAGGAACCCATGAGTCATCCTCTGCTGTGTATCCTTTCCATCGGATCAGGAAGGACTGACAGGACAGAGTTCCTCTGTAACATAGAATCTTCTTGATTTCGTATTCTTCTTCTCCAGCAATAAGGTCAGGTGGTGGTGCAGGGAAGTTTGGACTGTGTACATCGTTTTCATGATAGGGCGATAAGAGGGAGGCATGGAACATGGGGTGAATTTTCCAAGTTTGGGGTAGTCGGAGTTGATATGTGATCTGGGATAGGACCTTAACAATGATAAAAGGTTCTTTTCGCTTCAGTGTGAACTTTGGGTTGGCAATAGATCGCTTGAGGTTCCATGCTTCTAGCCAAACCTTATCTCCTTTTTGGAAAAGGGAGAACATTTTCCTAGTTCAGGAGGCCATGACTTGTCTTGCTAGTTCATGGGCAGTGAGGGCTTTGTTGCGGGCGGCAGTGAGGGTTTTCAATCTTTCTTCGATGGCAGGAAGGATGGTTTCTGGGAGGACAGTGGGTAGAGTGCGGGGTTTGTATTCCATCATAAGATAGAATGGAGACTGTTGGGTGACAGAGTGTGGGCGGTGATTGTGGGCAAATTCAGCATGGGAGATAGAATCAGACTATGAGGTGGGGTTATTTCCGCAGAAGATGTGGAAATATGTTTTGATCTCTTGGTTTACTTGTTTAGTTTCACCATCAGATTGTGGGTGATAAGTGGTGGACAGGGACAGGTTATAGCCAAGGAGTTTCCAAGTTCTTTTGCGAAGGATGAAGCGAATTGGGGACCATGATCAGAGATAATTTTGTCATATAGGCCGAATTGTTTGTAGACTTTGTGGAAAAATAGGGCAGCGATCCCTTCAGCAATGATGGTTGTCTTTGTGGGGCAAAGAATTACCTCCTTAGTAAACCCATGGTCGACCATGACCAAGAGACAATTGAAGCCAGTGGAGGGAGGAAGGTCCACGATCAGGTCACAGGAGATCTGTTGAAAGGGGCAAGAGGCAGAGGACAGGATCAGGAGGAGAGGGAAACATGTGGGGTGTGTGTTCGCCTTGTTCTGTTGACAGGTGGCATAACCATCAACATATTTACGGATGTAGGAGGCCAGGCCAGGCCACCAAAATTCAGCAGAGACAAGTTGACAGGTTTTGAGAAAACCAGGGTGGCCGGCAGTTTCATGGTCATGGCAGTGAGTGAGGACTGAACAACGAAAGGAGTTGTCTGTTAGATTCGTGGTTTTGGCATTGGTGTATCGCCTGAATCTGGGAGCTGATGCTGAGGATGTAACCACTTCCTCTAGCACTTCTAGAACTGAGAGCACTTGATACGTGGCTCCAGACATTGATGTGACAAGAACCTCAAAGTATTGTCACATACAAGTACTTTGGGAGACCAGACATTGCATAGGAAAGTACTAGAGGAGAAAAGTACACCCAGATGTGTAGAACTGGCTAGGGAATGCCAGTGAAGAGGGTAGACTATGTACTTATACTAGGCTGGGAGGCTGCATAAGGCAGTAGCTGCAGTAAAGGCTGCGTAAGGCAATGAGTGCTGTGTGCTGCATAGGGCAATGCATGCTGCGCAGGGCAGTGTGTGCTGCATAAGGCTGAGTGTGCAGTAGTAGGCTATGTAGGGAATAAGTAGGGGAGTACAAGTCATCATAGAATGATGACGAGGAGGGAAAGGTCCATTATGTAAGAAAAGGTAAATCATGACTAAAACAGGTAAGGTGTGACTCAACAAGTGAGTGAGAAATAGACCCCTTTCCTAGGTGTCTACATTCCTCCATAATGAAGGGGAAAAGTATGGTGAAGAAAATGAATTGTCTGGGCGTCAACCAGGATTGTAACATTGTTGGGGGGAACATAGATGTGACCTTTGTAGGTGAGGATGCTGTCAAGGGTTTGCCAGTCGGAAAGGCGAGAGCGGAAGGCAGGGGAAATATCACCTTCCATGGATTGGAGGGCCTGGAGGATGAGGAGATCGAAGGTGGAAGCAGATTTGATGCATTCGGAAAGTGAGATATTGATGAGGTTGACAAAGAGGGAGGGGGGAAGGAGAGTCATTTCATCGTTCTCAGAGAATGAGTCAGGGATGAGGTCAGGACGGCAGGAGAGGGCATCAGGGCCTGCAAGGAGTTTTCCAAGGACATAAATCATTTTGAGGTCAAAGTTGGCAAGATTGAGAAGCCAACGGGCTTGTTGATGATTAAGGGCCTGTGGTTGGTGGAAATAGGTCAGGTTTTTGTGGTCAGTGAAGACTTGGACTGGAAAGGGGGATCCATGGAGGTAGTGTTGCCAGGATTTCAAGGTGTGGATGACAGCGAGGAGTTCCCAATCATAGATATCATAATTTCATTCAGTGGGGAGAACGATTGTGATAGGTAGGAACAGGGATGCCAATCTCCATTGGAATCAGTTTGGAGAAGGATGGCACCTGAGGTGAATTTTAAGGTGTCTGTGGTGATGGCAAAAGGGGAGGAGAGATCAGGGAGATGGAGCATGGGTTTTGACAGAAAGAGATCTTTCAGCTGATCAAAGCTTTGTTGACATGAGGGGGTCCAGTTCCAGAGGAGATCTTTCTTAGTAAGATCAATAAGGGGTTGTGCGATGGTGGAGTAGTCAAGAATAAAGTGTTGGTAGAAGTTGGTGAATCCTAAGAAAGAGCGAACTTCTTTTACTTTGGTTGGTGTGGGCCATTTGGCAATTTTGTCGAGTTTAACAGGATCCATAGTGAGTTGTCCTGGTTTGACAATCATGCCGAGATATTCAACTTCAGTGGCAGTGAAGGTACATTTTTCAAGTTTCAGGTAAAGGTCAAGTTCTTTCATGCATTGAAGGACATGTTGGGTTCGTTCCGTGTGTGTGTTGTCGTCAGGGAAGAAGATGAGAAGGTTATCCATGTAAATGATGAGCCATCCTTCAGAGATCATATCTTGAATGGAGTTGTTCATGAACCATTGGAAGGTAGTGGGGGAGTTGTTGAGACTGAAGAACATGACTGTGGGTTCAAAGAGTCCTTTGTGGGTGACAAAGGCAGCTTTCCATTGATGTCCATCCTTGATGCGGATGTTGTTGTATCCCCATCAGACATCAAACTTGGTAAAGACCTTGGCTCCTTGGAGTTTGTCAACAAGATCGGAGATGAGGGGGAGGGGGTATGCATTGTGAATGGTATGTTTGTTGAGGTATCGATAGTCCTGGCAGGGGTGAAGACCTCCGTCCTTTTTTTTGACGAAAAAGAAAGAAGAGGCTTGGGGAGAGTTGGATGGGCAGATTTTCCCAAAGGCGAGGTGTTCATCAAGAAAGGATTCAGTTGCTTTCCATTCCTTGGGGGAGAGGGGATAAACTTTCCCAATTTTCAGGATGAAGATTTCCTTAATGTTGATTTCATGGTCATAGGGACGAGAGGGGGGTACATGATCAGTGGCTTCCTTTGAGAAGATGAAGGTGAAGTTCTGGTATTCGGGGGGAAGGGTAGCCTTGGGTTTGTTCTTTTCAGCAGTCATGGTGAGTTCAGTGGCAGTGGTTAACTTGGCAATGACTGGTGATTCTTTGGGGATGAAATGGGATCCACATTGAATGATGCAATGGAGAACTCTGTTGTTGAGGGCACATTGGATGTACTGGGATTCAGTTTCTTGGTTTAGATATGAGAAGAGATGATCTTCTGTGGCAGTGTTCACATGGACATGTCTCGGTGGGGGAAAAGATGCCTTTTTATAGAAGGCGTCGTGTCATTTGGTATCTTCCATGTGGGAATGGAAGAGATCCGTAGATTCGTCCAAGGATTCGTCGAGGGAGAGGGTTCGTTTTGCCCAATCAACCATTGGATTAATCTTTTTGAGCCAGGGGAGTCCAAGTATGAGGTTGTCATGTTCACAAGACATGACATGGAAGGTGGTTTGTTGGGTGATACCTTCAATGACGAGGAAAAGATCACAAGTGTACCAAATTTCTCCGTTGTTGTTGAAAGAGGAATCGGCATTTCATACACAGATGGGTTTTGCGAGTTTGGTGATGGATAATCCATGTTTTTGCATGAATTGTCGGTTGATATAGGAGATGTCGGCTCCACTATCAACTAAGGCATGGGTTTCAATGGTTTGCAGGGTATGCAATGAGATGACAATCTGGACAGGGATTTGCATAGATTTGGTCAAAGATTGTACATGTACAACATCACATCTAAGGGTAGGGGAGACTTGTGTCGATCAAGTTCCCCATTTCAAAAATCCGAAAGGATGAAGGCTACTCTTCGAATGGTTTCTTCATCATCATCAATATCCTTGAGGTTAGGAATCTCATCCTCCTTGGTGGTTTTCTTGATGGTGGGTTCTTTCTTGGTGAAGTGAGAATATTCCCCACTCATGTGTCTGGGTTTTCTGCAGCAGAAGCAAAGTCCTTTATCTCTGCAATGTTTGCATTCTTCTGGGTGAGCTTAGAGATGCAAATGGCGTTGATGTCCATGGCATCAGGGTCACAAGGTTTGGTCTGAGCTTTGGAGGGTGAAGAGGTGTAGGTCTGGGTGGTAACTTTACTACGGTGTTGCTGGGTGAAGGCTTTGGCAATGTCTCGTCTGGTTTGGACTTCTTGTGCCCATTTGTACCAGTCATCAATGGTCTTGGTATCTTTGCTTGATTCGCTGATCTTCTTGGACATGGAGATAGGGAGTTCCACTCTGAAGAATGATCTCAAGACACTATCTTTCGTGATTCCAGAGATGATAACGTTGTTCTGGAACATGGCAATATATTCAGAGAGGTCGCCATTGTCAAGCATGCAGTAGGTGGTGAGCCAGGTGATGGCTTTCTCGGCAGTGTCTTTCTTCTCGAACACAGTTTTAAAAGCAGAACGGAAGTCGGCAAAGGTTCCTAGGTCCAGAGGTGTTGCATTCAAGGCTTTCTGGCGGAAGGTGGCTACCCAAGTAATGGCAATTCCTTTTGTCATATAGGATAGGGTGGAGGCAACACATTTGGCTTCGGAGTCGTAAACTTTCTCATTGATCATAAGATAGAATACTACAGTGTCGAGCCAGATCATGGCTTTAGCTGGGTTTCCATTGAAGGATTCAGGAGTTCCAATGCGAAGTTCAGTGGGCTTTGTGATGGGGGTGGTGTTAGACATAGCTGGGGTTACAAGTGTTCAAGGAGGGGGTATGATGGCAAAGGGGTTGGTATGAGGGGCAACTGGGGTTGGTGACGGGGGTGTGGGTACTCGTGGGATGGTCAAGATGACAGACAAAGCGTGAGCTAGGTTGAGGTCTTCCCTTTGTTCTTTTTCAGTAAGAAGGGCGGTGTCAAGGTCAAGTTCCTCCTCAAGGTCAGTGAGGGAGGGATCAAGTTTGGGCTCAGAAGTAGTTTCTTAAGTGGGGTTTTGGTGGTGACCCCAACGAGGGTTGGTCGAGGGTTAATGGTGGGAAATGGTGATAAAAGGCTTATGATGGTGGTAGCCTGTTTTTAGAGCACACTTGACCTTTTGTTACGCTCAACTTGGGTAGAGGTGAACATAGACCTGGTCAGTTCAAGGGTTCTGTCTAGGATGATTGTTCATCATAGATGGTTCAAGGGTTCAAGGGTTCTTCTGACAACAAGATGATCATCAGTGGTTTCAAGGGTTTTGAGGGAGTGTCCATTCAGAGTAGGATGAGGACTTCAAGGGAGATAAGGGATCAAGAGACAATGCAAGGTATGATGCTATTCCAGGTAGGTCAAGCGTGAAGTACATCGTTGGTATCATAGGATATATATAGGGAAGAGAAAAGGGAATTACTAAGCAATAGAATGCAAAGGAATTCCTAAGAATGTTTAGTAATACACAGCAAGTAAGACGAAAGAGGAAATGATGATGTCAAGCGGGCTGTACAGCAAGACACATGTCTGATAGGAACACATAGGAAGGTAATCAAGATGACAAGAGGAGAAAATGAATAGGGGTGAATCGTAACACTTCACTTGACAACTGATTTCGGATTTGTGCTCCCAGTAGTGTATGTCAATCATCTGTGAAAAGATATGGAGTTCGGTGAGGATGGGAGGCTTTCCAATGCGAGAGATCTCATTCTTGATGTGATTGGGGAGGCTATTGTAAAAGTGGTGCCGGAGGACACCTTCTCCATATCCATGGACTTGTGAAGCAACATGGTTAAATTCCACCATGTACTTGTTGATCCTCTAACCATCTTTCATTGACAGATGATTGAGCTGGTGTTCCGCATTTCCAATGGGGTCATGCAGACTGAAGTTGGTACAGAGTTCAAGGATGAACTCCTTGAAGTCATCCATCCAAAAAGGGCAGTCGTCTGGCCCATTCATCTGGAGGAGGTCAGGGTCAAACCATTCCAGGGCCATGCCCTTCAGGTAGGACTGTGCAAAGGTGACTTTGGCTCAGTCTATTTTAAAGGCCTTAGGCCAGTCCTGGAAGTTGAGTTCACATTGGACCAAGAAGACCTGGAATTTGTGGGGATCCATCCCATCAAACTGATCCAGTTCTCGGACCTTGGTGTGCAGAATTGACTTAGAGGACTTCTGAGAGGAACAAGCAAGGAGTTGGATTGCACTAGTGAGCTGGATGAGAACATCCTGAGTGGCTTCATCACCTTCAGAGTTGAAGGGGTCTCGATTGGGGCCATCTGAGTCATCATCAGAGGGGTCATCTCTGGGGAAGTCTGGATCATCTGGAGAAGGAGGGTTGTCATTAACAGGAGTGTGGAAGGTAGTCTCATATTGGCTCAAGTGATGACTGGCTGACTCACCATCACCACCTTCAAGCTGGGCAGAGACCATCTGTGCTTCAAGAGTTGGGGATTCAGGGTACCCTTGGGAAATGGAGGATGTGGGTCACATGGAGAACTCATGGAAGTTGTTAGTAAACTCAGGACCTTGGCGGTTGCTCCCAAATATGAACAGAAGGTTATAACAAGGGGATAGGGTGGGGATGACATTGGTGCATGCTCTGGTACAAGTGCAAGTGTTCATGGGTATTGGATTCTAGGAAGTGGTAGTTGAATATACTGTTAGAATGACAGAATGGACATAACTTTGGTGAAGTCTGGAGTAGAGTTTCAGTGGGACTTGGCTTTAGCATATGTGCTGCACCCTTACTGAACCCAGGGGTCCTGAATTTATTCAGAGGTCAGAGGTCAGAGGTCATGAGAACCGTTAGGTTCAAGTGTAATGGAGGGGGAAGATGGAAATGGAGATCAGTTGGAGACCAGAGGGTCAGAGCGAGGAGAGGAAGGTGTGTTTATTCAATTCAATGTTCAATTTGATATTCGACTGGAGTTACATCTACAGTACAGAGGAACTTATATATGGAGGGCAGAGATGTTTCAGGGTGACTGATAAAGATGAAGATGTAAGTAATGACAGACAGAGATAGAACAAATGTCAGAAGTGAAACGGAATGTGACAAGGCAAGAATGTAAAGGTACAAAATGGAAGTCCAGGGAATTGAGATACCTGAGTGCACAAGATTGCACTGGAGTTGCACTTGGAGAAAACCCGGGATATGACAGTCACCACAAGATTGACTTCCCTCTACTGCCACATACACTGAGAGACAACCAGAACCATGGGATAAGACTGAAGGCACAAAGACCAGCTTATTCCCCACCACTCCTTGCTATGAGATCTACCACAGCAGAATGCCAGTAACCAAACTGCACTCCTAAGACTCCCAGAACCATGAGTACACCCCAATAAAAGAACTACTACAGAAAGACACACCACCACAAAAGGTCACCAGCAATAGAACACTCCCTATCCAGAATTTTTTTTTGGGGGGGACATAAGTGTTTTGTCACAGGTGCTCCAAATGTTAGATTGGAGGTGATGATCCTAGAGAATGAGCTTGTGGCAAAGAATACAAGGTACAAGCAAGACAAACATGAGCTTGTGATGAAAAAGACAAGACACTAGCAAATATACTGAAACAAAGTGAAAGCACCCTGAACTAGTGCCAAACAACAAGAAAGTGCTGATAGCTTGTATGAAGGAAACTCAGCAAGCATTCGCACTATGAAGATGTACCTGTCAAACATAGAAAAGTTCTTTTTTTTTCTTTCTTCCTTTTGACCCTCAAAAATCTGCTGCCCACACCAGAACCAGACCTTTTCCTTAGAAAGGTTTTATTTTTCATCAGGGCCTCAACCATAGGTTGGAGGTAATGTTATGATTAACATTGATACCACCCAGACAATTCATTTTTCGCTGTCACTTACCTAAAGCACCCCCATAAATGCTCCCACCTTACAGGAACTATAGTGGCTCAAAAAACTATCCCAATGTTTGCATGTTTTGCACTAAATGCAATGGTCCTCAATAACCCCTAATCCTTGCCCTAAACCCAGTGGATGAAATGAAGTACCTACCCTTGGCTCTCCATTGATTTAAGATGCAAAGAATTCCAATCAAGGGGTGATGGAATGGCAGCCATTCCAATATGACAACTCATTGGGACAGTTTTTTACCTTTGAGTTTGCATTATGTATATTAGACCCTAGAATGCTATAATATGATTACATACTTTAGGTAATTATTGTATCATGTCACCATTACGTAAGTATCATGATACAGCATATATAAATCCTGCCATTCTGAATAAATTCCCTTATTACCATCATGAAATGCCTCTTTGCTGCTCAAAGGGATAACATTATCTTTCTTGCTTCCCTTGATCTTTCTTATTAAAAAATTGCATCCCAAACTGGCATAGGGAAGTCAACTGTGGCTAGGGTCCTTCAAGAAATCCAGCCAGAGAAAGAAAACCATCAAGGTGGATATCCTTTTCCTACCAACAAATGTACCCTTGCCTGACAAACCATCACTGGCAAGGCCAATAATGCAGTTGAGGCCACCCATTCCACCAATCCTATCATCAGCACCCCTGTCTGCTCACAAACAGTCAGGAATACCCTCAAGAAGGCCTCTCTAAAGGCTGTGGTAAAGAAGAAAATCCTCTTTTCACTGCTATCCATAGAAAAAGGGGGTTGGCCTTTGCTTTCAAGTACCACCATTGGACTGTGGAGGACTGGAAGAGGGTCATCTGGTCAGATGGGACCAAGATCGATAGGATTGGATCAGATGGACAAGAATATGTGTGGAAAAGAAAGGGTGAGGGGCTAACTTCTAAAGAGGTCAAAGGTACAATCAAGTTTGGAGGAGGATCACTGATGGTTTGGGGCTGCATAGGATAGAATGGAGTGTGAATTTTGAGTGAGGTTGAAGGGAGGATGGATGCTGAACAGTATGTGGCTATTTTGGAGGCAGGATTATTGCAGAGCATGGAGGATTCTGAAGAGGATGCTATCTTCCAGCAAGATAATGACCTCAATCATACTTCTAGGAGGGCCCAGATCTGGTTTGAAGAGTAAGGTATCAAGCTTCTGGACAGGCCTGCTCAGTCCCCAGACCTCAACCCCATTGAACATACTTGAAAACACCTCAAAAGATGTCTCTCAGGGTATGATAGGGGACTTATAGGGGTTTATCAATTATGGGATAGAGTGGTGGTGGAGTGGGGGAAGATTGTCAGAAATGAATAGAAAGCATGCCTAGAAGGATTCAGGCAGTTATCAAGGCCAAAGGAGGTCATACCAAGTACTAAATATCCTATTTTGTATAAAGTCAAAAAACCGTCCCAATGAGTTGTCATATTGGAATGGCTGCCATTCCATCACCCTTCATTGGATTTCTTTGCATCTTAGATCAATAGAGAGCCAGGGGTAGGTACTTCATTTCATCCACTGATAGTTTAGGGCAAGGATTAGGGGTTATTGAGGACCATTGGATTTAGTGAAAAACATGCAAACATTGGGACAGTTTTTTGAGCCACTGTACTACTATTGTCCTTACCATTGACCAGAACCACATGAAACCACATTTGTCACTTGTCACTTTCCTTCACTCTGTTCTGCCTTGGAACCACCAGGACCATTTCCTCTTTCTTTGGCAATGCCCCTCTAATGCATTTCCCCATATGACCTAGACCACCACATTGCCCACACTGCCTGCACTGCCTTATGCAGCACACATTGCCTGCCACTGCCCCATGCAGCATGTATTGCATACCACTGATTTACACAGCACATACTGTGGCTGCTGCATTACATGGCCCCCCAGCCTAGTATAAGTAGCCTTACCACTCCACTGGCATTTCCCCAGCCAGTTCTACACCCTTGGATGTACTTCCTCCTCTAGTACTATCCTATGCAATGTCTTGTCTCCCAGAGTTCTTGTGTGTGACTAAGCTTTGAGGTTCCCATCACACCCAACATTGGAGCCACATATAAGTGCTCTAGCCAGGCACATGGATGGTATGCCCTACATCCTTAGCATTAGCCTTGTAGACTCATTCAGGCAACTCCTGTTGTCAAAACAATGAATCTAACAGTGTGCAAGGACAGAGGTTTTGTTGCTACTGATGAAAAGAGCATTGCCAACATAGATAACAAGAAGAATGATCTCTTGTCCATTGATCTTGAAGTAAATCCCAGAATCCAAGATAGATTGTTTGAACCCAAAGATTCAAGAGGGATTGATGCAACTGCTTGTTCAATTGCAGTGCAGCTTGCTTGAGGCCATAGATAGCCTTGCAAAGTCAACAGACTTTAGATTCCTGGCTGTGTATGATGAAACCCTCAGGTTGAATCATGTATATCTCCTCATCTAACACTCCAAAGAGAACTGCTGTCTTGATGTTAAGGGCTTCGATTTCCCAATCATGTAGAGCTGTCTGACTCAACATACATAAGACAAATGGTTTCAAACCTGGCTATAGGTGAAAGGTTTCTTCATAGTCTATTCTGAAGATTTGAGTGAATCCCTTCACAATAAAGTGAGCTTTGATGTGATTGCCTGAGTGTATAGCAAATACCCATCTCCCTTTGATGGTTTGACATCATTTTGATAGATCAAATAGTTCCCAAACCTTTCTTTCATGCAAGGACTTGATTTCATCCTGATATGCTCAATACCAGTCTTCTCTCTCTGAAGCTGGAAGCTTCACAATATCATGGTATTGCTTAGGCACTGTATGATCTCCTGATGTAACAGCTTCTGAGAAGTGGTGTTTGACCCACTTGTTGCTGTATGTACATCTCTCCTAAGTCATCTGTTTCATTTGTAGGTCTATCATCATTTCGTTGCTCTTCCTGGCTAGGTTCCAGGGATTCATCCCTCTGAAGATCTTGCTTGATCTCTATGGGAGGTCTATCACCATAGGTGTTATCAGGTATTATCCTTGATTGTGGATCACAAGCAGATCATCTTGGTTCAGGTATCAGAACACATTGTTGTCAACGCTGGGCGTCAGAATGTAGTATGGCGAACACTCAAAGTAGTTCAAAGACTTGTTGTGGGCAAAGTAAAGAGAAGAAGTGTCTCACTACCCAATGCGCACGCTTGGGACTTGTGGATGTGCTAAGTAACAACGCTGGATTGCATAGAACTAGCTGGGGAATACAGGTGAAGTCTGGTAGCTACTTATACGATGTATGATATTGCGCAATCCTATGTGCGCAGTAGAGGCTATGTGACTGTGTACTGCATAAGGCTATGTGTGCAGTATAGGCTGTGGTTGGATGAGTAAGGGAACACAAGTCATCATATAAGGAGAATGATGACGAGGAGAGGTTTGGTCTGTTATGTAAGAAAAGGTAAAGTGTGACTCAACAAGTGAAATGTGACTCAACAAGTAGAATAAGAAAGGGAAAGAACCTAGTGAGGAGATGAAGACAAGTGTCTTGCAAAGACACAAGAAGAAACAATGAGTCCATAGACATAGGGAAAAGAGGGGTTATAAGGGAAAATCATAACAATTGTCATGAATGTTCATCAAATATTTGACAATTCTGACGAGGACAAGAGTGGAATATCTGCAATGGTTCTCTGCCTCATTGTGGAGGTTGCCAATATGCAGGGGAAGGATGATGAACAAAACCTCGATGGTGGTCCTCAGCTGTTTGATGCCATGATGGAGATATAACCATAGGAGATTCAAGTTCTGGTGAAACCATATGAGATGGACCTGTGGTAGGAGATAATGAAGATGATTTTGATGGATCATTCCATGGAGATGACAGGAAAGATGACCAAGAAGTAGTTGAGCCATCACTATTTCCTTGATCCAAAAAGTTGGGATGTCCTGGATTTCACCTTTGTGCTAATCCAGGACATAGGTCATCTCCAAGCATTGGTGGCATTGGTAGTGGCACCATGACATCACCCTGTGATTCTGGATCCATGTTGTATGGGTTGTCATTTTTGAAAGTCATCATTGCTAAAATTCATAGGAGGATAATCTTCATTGGAAGATGTTGGAATAGGGGCAAGTCTATTATTGTCTTGATCTTTGGAACAATGCATAAAGTTTTCTTCATCAAACATGGCATTTGTAGAAATGAATATTCTTTGATCCCTTTGGTATTACTGTAGGTTCATACCCTACAAATGTCATTTCTGCAGACTTTGGAGACAACTTGTCAGCCCATCATTCTGGAGGGATAAAGACATATGCACAACATCCAAAAACCCTAAATAAAAA